>BQNB010088983.1:0-24251 GCA_026074375.1 Tanacetum coccineum
ATCATTATACTTCACTTACAATAATTTACCAAGATCAATTATAAAAAATACTTGCATGATCAATAAAATCCAAGATCAAAAACATGCAGTTATTAGAAAATCAAAACATTAAAAATGGGTTTTAGGAAAATACTTACCACACAAAAATGAGAGAAGGGATTGATCAAACACAACACCTATGTGGTGTTGTTGGCTACCGAAATCACCAAGGCCAAACAAAAGAAAACCTTAACTTTTTCCTATCCTAATCTTGCTCAAAATTACTTGTTATCAAACCCTAACAATCTAATAGCCTCCAACAAGTAAAAACCCTAAAAATCTTCAAGATCCTCAAAAATTACTACTTCTCAAACACATGCATGATTGATTTTTATAAATAAGGGATAATTAGGGTTTGGTTTATATATGTTTTAGGGTAATAAGGAAGGGTTTTTATGGAGATTTGATGGTGATAAGGGTGGAGTTGGTGTTGCTGTTGTCGAACCAGGAAGAAGGAGACGGGGAAGACCGATGGTTTTTCTCTCCTCTCTTTTTTTAACCGTTGTTATGTTTGTGTGAGAGTTTGGTTTTGGCTTATAAAGAAAAGGAAAAGGGATGGGCTTGGGTTTTTTTTACTAACTGGCATATATAAAAAATATAGGAGAGTGGGCTTTGTAAAATAAATTTTGTAAGGGTGTGTGTATGTGGGTTGTTTGGGCCGGCGTGGGAAGGAGAGAAGGGGGAGGGGATTGGGCTAATTGTTGATAATAAACTTGACTTATACTAGTTTAGTCTTAGGCCCAATTAATAATTCTAATCCGATACTTTCTCCTAAATCATGGTTTTCGTCTCGGGTGAAATTTTAAGTACAAGAAAAATAAATATTATAAAATAAAAATAATTAGGCACTCAAAGCCCTAATACGGAGTCGTTGGTTTCTCGATCGTTAAAAATGGATAAACTTTTAAATCATAGCGCTTTTTACTTAAAATCAATGATTTTTATATAAAACGACAAAGTTGTGAAAAGTAAAATTTTAGAAATTTAGAAAATTAAATATAAGTTGAAAATTAGTAGTGACCTTAAATACGGGGTTTTACATTCTGTTCTTGTTTAAGTTAATGCTGCTCAGAAGAATTAATACTGTTGGTGAAGTTCAAGGAAAAAATTCTAAGTGGTTAATGCTGCTAGTGCAAAAGTTAAGACTGCTAGTGGAAGTCACTGCTGCTCAAGAAGTTCAAGGAAAATATACTAAGTGGTTACTACTGCTGATGTAAAGTTACTGCTGTTAGTATAAAGTTAATGCTACTAAGAAAGTTAATGCTGCTGGTTATAAGTTAGTACTGTTAGATCAAGTCAGTACTGCTTATATGATATGAATGAGATATTTTTGTAAAAGATACGTATAAGTTATTTGATTAGAAGATCATGATAACTTAGGAATATATTGTAAACCGACTAGGACTCCTTCATGTATAAATGGAGGTCCTAGGGTATAAAGTTAGATATCATAAAAATTAAAAGTTGATTAGCTTCAAAGTTTTGTAAACCCTAACACTATTAAGAGTGTTCGTATTATATTAAGGCTGAAAGTTTGGTAAACTGTTTGTTGTTGATCTTATTCATTATTGTTTCATTGAAATTCTTCTTAGTATCATTGACTAGATTTCGCATAGTCTTTGATATTCACAATCAAAGTTTTTATCATAGTTATTTTGGATTTATTCAATACAACTTAGCCTTATACATGCTAAGCAAGATCTATTCTATTGGGATCAACAAGTGGTATTAGAGCGTAGGCTTGCTTTTAGCACTCTAATTTCTTCAAAGTAACAGCGCCGGAGGCACGACCCAGCCAATTAAGGAGAGGTTCGCATCGTCGACAGAAGGGACGAGTAAACTGGTGCACACCGTAAGGCGGACCGGCCGACCCAACCCAAAGTCCAACTACGAGCTTTATAACTGCATTGGTTGAAGAAACTCAGGGGAGGTATGATGATGCTCAAATGTTTGATACAGATGTTTTTGATGGTGAAGAAGTGTTTGCAGGACAGGATGTGGCTGAAAAGGAGGTTAGTACTGCTGATCCAGTTACTACTATTGGTGAAGTAGTTACTACTGCTAGTGTTGAGGTTAGTACTGTCAGTCCTACGACAATAACAACTACTAATGATTTGACTCTCGCTCAGACTTTAATGGAGATAAGAAGTGCAAGACCCAAAGCTAAAGGAATTACTTTCAAAGAGCCTGTTGAATCTACAACAATAGAGCAAACCTATGAAAGGCTTCAAAAGCTAATTAGTCAACTGGAGATGCATGGTGAAGTTATCCCTCAAGAAGACATCAATCAGAAATTCTTGAGAAGTTTGTCATAAGAATAGACTATGCATACTATTGTGTGGAGGAATAAACCAGAGATTGAGACATTAAGTTTGGATGGCCTCTTCAACAACCTGAAGGCTTATGAATCAGAGGTCAAGGGGACATCTAGCTCTAACCCAAACTACACAATGTGCCTTCTGTCCTCTAGGAGCACTAACAGTACAACTAGAGCAGTTAATATTGCTCAGGGTGTTAATACTGCTAGCACTCATGGTGCTGCTGATAGCTCAATAACTATTGAAAATTTGAGTGATGTTGTGATTTATTCCTTCTTTGCTAGCCAACCAAGTACTCCACAGCTAGATAATGAATATCTACAACAAATTAATCCTGATGATCTAGAAGAGATGGATTTAAGGTGGAACATTGCTATGCTGACTATGAGGGCAAGAAGATTCCTAAAGAATATTATAAGGAAGCTGGACATAGCCAACAAAGAAAGAATTGGGTTTGACAAGTCCAAGGTGGAGTGTTTTAACTGCCACAAGAGAGGACACTTTGCAAGGGAGTGCAGGCACCCTGAATAAGAAAGCAGGCAACAGGTGCCTAATTGAAGGATTGTGCCTAGTTGGGAGGAAACTCTTTCAAATGCCTTGTGTCTCAGTGTGGATGGCTTTAGCTTGATTGGTGTGACCAAGAGAGAAGGTCCACCAATTTGTCCTCTTGGCTTATTCTTCAACAAGTTCACTTCTTCTACAAACTCTGAGGTATCTAATAACTCAAATTGTTGTTCATCTTGTTTAGAATGTGTAAAAGATCTAAAAGAACAAAATGAACAATTAGTTAAAGACTTAAGAACAGCTAGGATAAGTGTTGTCTCTTATAAAACTGGTTTAGAATCTGTAGAAGCTAAACTGTTAGTCTTTAAGAAAAATAAGTTTGTGTATGAGGAAGATATAAAACTCTTAAAACGTGAAATCTATTTAAGAGATTTAGATTTTACAGAGCTTAAAAGGAAGTTAGAGTTGGCTATAAAAGAAAAAGATGAGGTTCAACTTACAGTACAAAAATTTGAAAATTCATCAAAAAGCCTAAGTAAACTTCTAGACTATCAGATAATGGATAAGTGTAAAACAGGATTAGGGTATAATGATGTCCTACCTCCCTATACTGGGAATTTTATGCCACCAAAACTTGATTTAGTTTATCCTAGTCTAGATGATTTTGTTGATGTGAATGAGTCTGTTAGTGAGTCTATAGTTGAAAAGCCTATTGTTGAGACTAATGAACCTATGACTACTAGGAAAGAAAATGGAGCCCCAATTACATGTTTTGCTTAAAGTTCCTAGAAAGGATAACATGTACAGTGTTGATTTAAAGAATGTTGTTCCTCAAGGAGGTCTCACTTGTCTCTTTGTAAAAGCCACACCAGATGAATCTAATCTTTGGCATAAGAGGCTTGGACATGTAAATTTCAAAACAATGAATAAACTGGTAAGGGGAAATCTTGTAAGAGGTTTACCTTCAAAACTTTTTGAAATTAATTAAACATGTGTTGCTTGTCAGAAGGGAAAGCAACACAAAGCTTCTTGTAAGACCAAAACAGTCAGTTCAATCAGCCAACCATTACAAATGTTGCACATGGATTTGTTTGGCCCAACATTTGTAAAGAGTTTAATGAAAAAGATGTATTGCCTAGTTGTCACAGATGATTTTAGTAGGTTTAGTTGGGTTTTCTTTTTAGCCACTAAGGATGAAACTAATAAAATCCTTAAAACATTTATAACAGGCATAGAAAATCTAATAGACCTTAGGGTAAAAGTGATTAGATGTGACAATGGGACTGAATTCAAGAATAGGGTCATGAATCAGTTCTGTAAAATAAAGGGTATTAAGAGAGAATTTAGTGTTGCTAGGACTCCATAACAAAATGGAGTAGATGAAATGAAAAATAGGATGCTAATAGAGACTGCTAGAACTATGTTAGCAGATTCAAATTTGCCAACAACTTTCTGGGCTGAAGTAGTTAATACTGCTTGTTATGTCCAAAATAGGGTGTTAGTTATCAAGCCTCACAACAAGACCCGTTATGAACTCTTTCTATGTAGAAAACCTGCCTTAAGCTTCATGAGACCATTTGGGTGTCCTGTTACAATCCTTAATACCATAGATCACCTAGGTAAATTTGATGGAAAGGCTGATGAAGGGTTCTTTGTAAGATACTCTACCAATAGCAAAGCATTTAGAGTATTTAACAGTAGAACTAGGATAGTAGAAGAGAACCTGCATATTCAATTTATTTTATTTAATGAGATAAAACCTAATATTGCAAGCAAGTGGACCAAATGGCTTTTTATAATTGATTGCCACTAACAATGTAATGAATTATAAGCCAATTGTTGTAGGGAATTCAAGTCTCAATGGTATTGCAGGTACAAAGAATTGTGCTGATGTAGTGAAAGCTTAGAGTGGTTCCGTGACATTATTTGGCAAAGATTACATAATGCTTCCACCAACTACCCTACTATGGAATCAAGATCCACCATTTTTCTCTAGTCCAAGGTTTCTCCTATGCTGGATTAATCAATCAGGGAGGAGGAAAAAGAAGGATGCTGAAGATTCAGGGAAAGATAGTGAGGTTCCAAGTACAGAGGAGCCAAGAATTAATCAAGAAAAGGATGCAAGTGTTAATAGCACTAACGATATCAATACTGTTAGTCCAACTGTTAATGCTGCTAGCATAGTGGATAATGTTGTTGATGAGAATGTAGTCTATGGATGTGATGATGATCCAAATATACCTGAATTGAAGATATTGTTTATTCAGATGATGATGAAGATGTTGGTGCAGAGGCTGACATGAACAATTTAGATGCATTTATGCCTGTTAGTCCTATTCCAACTACAAGAATACACAAAGATCATCCAGTTGAACAAATTATTGGAGACTTGAATTCAGCACCTCAAACAAAAAGAATGACAAAGAATTTGAAAGAACATGGTTTGTTTAGTTCAGTTCAGCAAAGAACAAACCATAAAGACTTTTAAAACTGTTTGTTTGCTTGCTTTTTATCACAAGAAGAACCCAAGAAGGTAATCCAAGCATTGAAAGATCCAAGTTGGATAGAAGCTATGCAGAATGAGCTTCTACAATTCAAATTACAAAAGGTTTGGACCTTGGTGGATTTACCAAATGGCAAAAGAGCCATAGGCACTAAATAGGTTTACAGGAACAAGAAAGATGAAAGAGGCATTGTGATAAAGAACATAGCAAGATTGGTTGCTTAAGGGTACACACAAGAAGAAGGGGTTGACTATGATAAATTTTTTGCCCCTGTTGCTAGAATTGAAGCAATTAGGATATTCTTAGCCTATGCCTCATTTAAAGACTTTGTGGTGTACCAGATGGATGTCAATAGTGCTTTTCTTTATGGTAAGATTGAAGAGGAAGTCTATGTTTGTTAGCCACTAGGATTTGAAGATCCAAACTTCCCTGACAGAGTATACAAAGTAGAAAAGGCACTTTATGGATTGCATCAAGCTCCCAGAGCTTGCTATGAAACCTTGTCAACTTACTTATTGGACAATGGGTTTCAGAAAGGAAAGATAGACAAGACTTTGTTTATCAGAAGGGACAAAGGTGATATTCTGTTAGTTCAAGTATATGTAGATGATATCATTTTTGGTTCTATAAAGAAGTCATTATGCATTGAATTTAAGAAGATAATGCATAAGAAGTTTCAAATAAGCTCTATAGGTGAACTCACATTCTTCCTAGAACTGCAAGTTAAGCAGAAGGAAGATGGGATTTTTATAAGTCAAGACAAGTATGTGACTGAGATTTTGAAGAAATTTGGCTTTAGTGATGTCAAAACAGCAAGCACACCCATGGAAACCCATAAGCCTTTGCTCAAAGATGCAGATGAACACTTGTATAGATCCATGATTAGATCATTGATGTATGTAACTTTTTCAAGGCCTGATATTATGTTTGCAGTATGTGCTTGTGCAAGATTCCAAGTCAATCCTAAAATTTCACATCTTTATGTTGTGAAAAGGATCTTTAGATACTTAAAAGGTCAACCTAAATTGGGACTTTGGTATCCTAAGGATTCACCTTTTGATTTGGTGGCATTTTCTGACAATGACTATGCAGGAGCAAGCTTAGATAGGAAGTCCACAACAAGAGGTTGTCAATTTTTAGGGTGTAGATTGATTTCATGGCAATGCAAGAAGTATAGTATGGTTGCTAATTCCACAACTGAAGCTTAGTACATAGCTGCTTCTAATTGCTTTGGACAAGTGCTTTGGATACAAAATCAAATGCTTGATTATAGGTATAACTTTATGTATACAAAGATATATATTGATAATGAGAGCATAATATGCATAATGAAGAACCCTGTTTTTCACTCAAAGACAAAGCACGTTGAGATTAGGCATCACTTCAATAAGAGTTTCCAATGAGATGAAGATTATTCAGATTTCAAGATTCACACAGATCTGATTGTTGTTAGATTTTCTCACAAATAATGTTGTGGTTAGCAGTTTTCATTTCTGATTGCTAGTATTGGAATGACTTTAACTCTGTTGTATGATTGAGGAGAGGTTTATTGTGTTAATATGCAGAGGATTATACACAAAGGGATGGTTGATATGCAAAGTAACTGCTGTAGGGTTGAAATTGAAGTTAATATGGTAAATAAGAGCAGATGTGGTTGGGTTTATTAGTACTGCTGGGCAAATGTTAGTTTTGTTGGAGACTAAAAGTTAGTGCTGCCAGGCTAACTTACTACTGCTAGGTTACCGTTGGAGTTACAACTGCTGAGGGTATTTTTGGTCTATAAAACGGATACTTCGCTTATAGGTTTCCTTTATTACCTATTTAAGCGCATTCGATCACACCATAACCGTTCTTAATCATTCTACTACTCTCAATTCACAAACCCTAATTCAATTTCATTGCCGATTCTAAAAAATTCGACATCCATGGCGGGCCTAAATTTTGCTGACTCACATAATATGGTTGCTTACTTGGAAAAATCCACAGAGAATGCTGATTTTGCTGAGATAGTAGACTTCCTGAATGCTAACCCCATAAGGTATGCCTTGACAGTTAGTCCTACTATTTATGTTTCTTGTATTGAACAGTTTTGGTCTACTGCTAAGACCAAAACAGTCAATAATGAAACACAGATTCATGCCAAGGTTGAGGGCAAGACAATAGTAATATCAGAATCATCTGTGAGGAGAGATCTTCAATTTGATGATGAGGATGGTATTGCTTGTCTAACAAACACTGAAATTTTTGAAAACCTTCAATTGATGGGATATGAAAAGCTTTCTGAGAAACTTACTTTTTATAAACCTTACTTTTCCCCTCAATGGAAGTATCTAATTCATACCATCTTACAATGTTTAAGTTCTAAATCAACTGCATTGAATCAAAAGTTTAATTTTTCTAAATTGATTTTTGATGGTATGATGAGGAACTTGGATAGTTCTAAAAAGTTTTTAATGTATCCAAGGTTTTTACAACTGTTTTTGAACAAACAAATTGAAAATCTTTCAGAAGTTAATGTTGTTTATGATACACCTTCTCATACTAAAAAGATTTTTGCAAACATGAGAAGGCAAGGAAAAGATTTTTCAGGGACTGTAACACCATTGTTTTCATCTATGCTGGCACAACAAGCAGATATGGGTGAAGGGTCAGGACAACCCACTGATCCCCAACACACATCCACATCTGCTCAACCCTCTAATGAAGAACCAATCACTGTTCCATCATCATCTCAACCCAAAAAGACTCACAGACCTAGGAAAGCCAAAAGGGCCACTAAGATATCTCAGTCTAGTGGACCTATTTCCCTTGTTACCGAATGAGGGGTCACTATGGAGAGGGCAGACAAGAATGGAAAGGGCTGCCCACTACTGCTTCTAAGTTAGAAGCAAGAGCTGGACTGGTTGGTAAACATAAATAGACATAATATATGGCCAACACTTAATGAGCCAAGTCCTCAAGGAACTGGTTCAGGTAGTGGTCCCAGGTGCCAAGATACTATATTAGGGGATGTAGAAGCTCAAACTAGGTTTGAGACTGCATCTAAACAGTCCAATGACCCACCTCTCTCAAGAGTTAACACACTTGGAAGTGGGGAGGACAGACTGAAACTTAAGGAATTGATGGACCTTTGTACAAAACTGTCTGATAGAGTTCTTGACTTGGAGACAACAAAGACTGCTCAAGCAAAGGAGATTGCTAGTTTGAAGAAGAGAGTCAAAAAGCTAGAAAGGAAAAGGAAGTCAAAAACTCCAGGGATGAATTTATTCAAGATTGGTACCTCTAGAAGAAGAAGTTTGGGTGAGGAGGATGCATCCAAACAGGGGAGGAATTTGAAACAGGGAAAACAGAGTTCAATCTTTGAAGAAAGTGATTTTGATGATGAAGGTTTTGATGCAGATATGGATGAAGTGTTCAAAGATGTTAAAGGAGATGCGGAGCAGGTGATTAGTGCTGCTGCAGATGAAGTTCCTACTGGTGATGCAATTAATACTGATGGTACTAAAGTTAATACTGCCAGTGCACCAGTTACTACTGCTGGTGTATCTGTTAGTACTGCTAAACCTATTACTACTGCCAGTGTTAATATTACTACTGCTGAACCAATTACTCCTCCAACAACAACAACAACTATTTTTGAAGATGAAGATCTTATAATTGCTCAGACTCTTGTAAAGATGGGGAGTGAGAAATCAAAGGTAATAGGAGTGGTTATGCAAGAATCTAGTAAGACTGCTACAAGACCACTAGTACCACCTCAACAACATGATACTAAAGACAAAGGAAAGGGTAAGATGGTTGAACAAGAAAAGCCATTAAAGAAAAATGATGAAGTTGCTCTAAAACTACAAGCTGAATTACAAGCAGAATTGGAAGAAGAAGAGAGGATTATAAGACAAAGAGAAGAAGCTACCATTGCTTCATCGGATAATGTGCAGACAATGATTTATGCTGACTATCAAATGGCTCAACAAGTGCAAGCAGAAGAACAAGAGGAGTTAACTGTTGAAGAGAAGTCCAAATTGTTTATACAACTTCTAGAAGCAAGAAAGAAACACTTTGCAGCATTAAGAGCAAAAGAAATAAGGAACAAACCACCAACTAAAACTCAAAAGAGAAATACAATGTCTACTTATCTGAAAAACATGGCTGGATACAAGCATAATCAATTGAAGAACAAAAGTTTTGATGATATTTAGAAGTCGTTTGATAAAGAAATGAAAAGGGTAAACACATTTGTAGACATGGATACATGGTTGGTGAAAGGCAGTAAGACAAGAGTAGAAGGCAGTGAGACAAGAGCAGAAGGCAGTGAGACAGGAGCAAAAGGAAGTTCTAAGAGAGCAGGAAAAGATCTTCAACAAGAGTCTACCAAGAAGCAAAAGATGGATGATGATAAAGAGAAAGAAGAACTTAAACAATGCTTTGAGATTGTTCTAGATGATGGAGATGATGTAACTATTGATGCGACGCCATTGCCTGTTAAAATTCCAATTGTTGACTACAAGATCTATCAAGAAGGGAAGAAAAGTTTCTTTCAAATTATCAGAGCATGGTAAGACTCAGATGTATCTTACTTTTAGTAAAATGCTTAAGAACTTTAATAGAGAAGACTTGGAAGTTCTTTGGAGAATAGTCAAAGCTAGATTTAAGAAGACAAAGCCAGTGGATTACATGGATACTTTCTTACTTCTTACTTTGAAGACCATGTTTGAACATCATGTTAAAGATAAAGTATGGAAAAGACAACAAGGTTTAGTTAAAGTGCTAAACTGGAAGCTTTTTGATTCATGTGGTTTCATTGTGTAACAATACAGTCCATAATGTTTTATCTGTTGGTTGAGAAGATGTATCTACTTACAAATCACACACTACATCAGATGTTCAATGATGTGAAGCTTCAAGTTGACTATGAGTGTGAAATGGCATTTGATCTTCTTAGATTGGTCAAGAAACAGCTTAAGGAAGGCTATGTACCTGAATGAAGTGTTTGGAAGCATCCTCCTAGTGATGGTGAACACTTTTAATGAAGAAAATGGATGATTTTGAGATATATATCAAGTTTAGGGGAGGATTATTAGGATTAAAAGCTTCTTGATATTGTTTGAAGTTAATACTGTTCTTGTTAAAGTTAATGCTGCTGGTTATAAGTTAGTACTGTTAGATCAAGTTAGTACTGCTTATATGATATGAATGAGATATTTTTGTAAAAGATACTTATAAGTTCTTTGATTTGAAGATCATGATAACTTAGGAATATATTGTAAACCGACTAGGACACCTTGATGTATAAAAGGAGGTCTTAGGGTATAGAGTTAGATATCATAAATATTAGAAGTCAATTAGCTTAAAGGTTTTGTAAACCCTAACACTATTAAGAGTGTTCGTATTATATTGAGGCTAAAAGTTTGGTAAACTATTTGTTATTGATCTTATTCGTTACTGTTTCATTGAAATTCTTCTTAGTATCATTGACTAGATTTCGCATAGTCTTTGATATTCACAATCAAAGTTTCTATCATAGTTGTTTTGGATTTATTCAATACAATTTAGCCTTATACAAGCTAAGCAAAATCTATTCTATTGGGATCAATAATAACTCATCCTTTTATTTTTATATTTAGAATCTCGTGCATATACATGTTGTATTTTATAAACAACATAGATGTTGTAATTTTAAAATATAAAGTTTAGGTGGAGAGTTATATTGGATATTGGATACCAAAGGACTTATCCTACCATTATTAAATTTATTAATCATGGGAACTTGGGTCACCCGTCTGCATTTAATGTGTGTTGGGTCGACCCGCCGGAAACTACTATTCCCGCCTAAAACTGCCACTCTTGCCTGAAAACCTGGCAAACCCAGTTATTAATGGGAAGTTATAATGTCTTCTCTCTCTCTCTGAGTCATGATTTTACCATGTGAGTCATGGTCTCACTCATAATGCATGAATGCCACCTGGATTCTACATTCTTTCTTGAAAATATATAACGTAATGGATTTGTTCATCTCAGATCTATTAGATCTCTCTCTCTCTCTTTCATTCTAATTTCGTCTTAGATCTATTAGATCATTTAATGGCGGTTTGTTGCCTTTTATAATAATTTATACTATATCACCATGATGCCGTCGACCTCTTCGTTGCCGCTGTTCATGGTGGGTGGCGTTGGTGGTCGGTAGGTGACGTTGGTGACCTTAGATGGGTTCGCAGGTGGCGTCGGTGGCTTTATATGGTTGGTTTGTTTTGTTGGGGATTTACATTTGTTGGCTTTGATTGTAATCGATGGATATGTGTCTAACTGAGTTACAATCTCTAAAGGATCGAAAGGTATATTGTTTTCAGTTGATAGGGTAAATTATTTATGTTTCATTTTGTGAAAATTTAATTTTGGGTTTGTTAGTTGGGGTAAATTATTGATGGTGTCATTTTACAGAGTTCCTGCTGTTTGTTAAGATTATATAATTTATATAATACGGACGATGAGTGATTTGTGTGCCTTTATTGTTTCATGTGTGATTTGTGTGCCTTTGTTGTTTCGGTAAACATGGTGTATCGAAACCCGTATCTTGGCGGGGCGACCACTTGGTTGCAGCCATGGCAGGTTTTTGGTGTCGCTTTCATACTTGCAGACCTGAGCCTCTTTATAAGAGGTTTAAGTTAGTCTCATTCACAAAGAATGATTCAGTTGCCATTGTTGGGTATTTAGCAGCCAATTTGGTGTTAGTATTTGTCAATTGCTACTTATGCTTGCTCTTTTAACTTATGGGCTTATTATAACTTGAGAATAAAAATGATCTCATAGATCATCAGTCCTTTATAAGTTGTGTTCAAATGTGTATAAACTAAGCCCGAAAATGTATAAACTTGAGATTATCCGCATCTTGGCAGGGCAAGTTACTAACTTTGCACCCATGATGTATTAATCCTCTTTTTTGGTTGTTTATAAATTGGAGCCTTTAATGTTATTGTTGAGATTGTTGCCGTATCTGCCAACTTTAGTTAAAATGGTAGAGGTATTGCCTCTATAGGAACTTTTGTGTGTGGGTGACTTTGAGGTTGATCTCATTTTTGATACCACGTGTGCGAGTAATGCATTATTGAAGCATGTCGTATATCGGGCTTGAAACACATGGTATAGCGGGCTTAGTGAGCTTTGGAATTCTAATGGCGTACCGGGCTTTTGTTAAAGATATGAATACAAAAGTATTTAACAACTGAGGTCATAAGTTGTGTATAGGCATTCGTTGCGTTTCGTTTGGTTGTGATGATTCTTCGAGTATGATGTGTTGGGTCGACCCGCCAAAAACTACTATTCCCGCCTGAAACTGCCACTCTTGCCTGAAAACCCGGCAAACCCGGTTGAAAATTATTTGTGTGTGATAAGTGTTAAATTGTATACATAAAATACCCAGGATTTTGCCAATAAAAGCCAAAAATATGCCAAAAGATGGAAATGTGTGTGCTTTTGTGTCTCAATGTGCAGGAAAGGATATTAAAGTCAAAAAGAGCAAAAACGAGCAAAAACCGACAAGAAACGGAAAAGACAAGTACAAGAGAGAGATTTGAAGCCAATATCAAAAGCCGGATCAAGACCGTGGTCGAGAAAAGACAAGAAAGTAAAGAAAAGTCAAAGTTTGAAGTGAAATGACTATTATACCCTTTGAAGAGGATGCAAAAAGACTAAAATACCCTTGGGCCATTCTTCTACACCATTCGGCCCAATAAAAGCCCAAAATCAAAACCATTTCTTGTTTTAGAAACTACAAGGGCCAGGATTGACAAATTTCAAAGTCATTTTACACTACATTTGGAAAAAAAGAAAACACAAGGACTGGTTATGCAATTCTCCTAAACTTTTCAAACCAAACGCGGGTCTAATTTTCCCTAACAACCCTCTAACTGTTTTTCCCGCCAAAACACCCAACAAACCCAACTTCCCAAATCTCTTTCCCGTTTCTCCCTACTCTTTCCCCACCTCGTATTTACCAACTTCCACATCATTTTGCACACGTGGCAGCCTCCCATTGGTGCGAACACCTCACCCAAGAGATCCAACGGCTTAAGATTCAAATGAAAAAAGATCAACGGCTAAGAAAGAATGAAGTTCATCCTCTTCTCTTCTTCTCCAAGCTTCTATAAATAGACAGGATAGGACAATTGTAAAAGGGTTCCAATTTTTAGTTTTGTAGTAGTTAATTTTCAAATTTACAGTTTTAAGCTTTACTATTCACGTTTTGTAAACAATTTCAAGTCAGTTGTATTCTTTGTTTCTTCTCTTGTACTCTTCTTTCTTAAGCAATAAAATAGTTGAGTTGTGTTTGTTTTAAAGCTTTCATGTAATAAAGAATTTTTAGTATTAAGCTTTGTAATAGCTAAATTTAGCTTATTCTGTTTTCTTTTGTTACAAGTGTTAATATTTTGTTAAAGTTCTTTCAATACTGTATTTTTTACTTTTATTCACACTAGGTCATTTTGAATTCAAGTTGATTGAATAATGGAAGCTTTTGGAGTTAATAAGCTCAATTTAGCTTATTGAGCTTAAGCTCTTGGTCTAGAGGCAAGGTGCCATTAGGATTTTGTTTAAAGGTCACTCACTCAACAAGAGTGACCTAGAGTTCAGAGACTACAAAATTCAGGTTTCACTTTCTATATTTCATTTTGCAATTTGATAGCTTTAATATAGATGCTTATTGTGAAGCTGTGAAAGGGATTATTCCTTATTAAAGGTTGTTTAGTTGATCATTAGTTTTAGCTGTTGTTAATTCTCCATTACCTATTCTAGCAAAATAATCTTTTTAGTTGAAACTGTTCTAACTAGTGATAAAAAGCTTAGCTGAGTAACTAGCTTATTTCTTTTAATAAGCTTTAGATTTTAGAGTTTAAATAGCTTAATTAGTTGAGTTTAAGATATAGTAGATAAAAGGTTTTAGCATTTTTAGTTTTAAAATAGATTTTAAGTAGAATTTATTTGGGACAGTGAATGTTAAGTAGTGTTTGGGATATAGTGTTTTTGACTTTAAAAGTCAATAAGAGATTATCATATTACTTTACATAGTTGAGATTTTCAGAGTGATCAAGTTTTAAACAGGTTTTGCAAGTTAGTTTGTAAAATTTCAAAGTTTAAAGCTTAAAAAGCCTTTGCTAGCACCAGGACAGTTTTGAGTGAAAAGTAGTTTTGTAGTTAAGTGATTTACAGCATATTAGTGTTCAAGTTTGGTTAATGTAGGTTTAGATACATATAGTTAGTTAGTTTAAGAGTTCTCAACTAAGAGTTTGGCCTGCATTTAAGTCTTTACCAAGTGTATCAGCACAAGCAGTATTAACTCAGTTAATACTGCTGTTGCTTATCATTTTTTTAGCTATTCTTTAACTCTTGAAATTAGGAGATAGCACTTAGTATTAAGCACCTTAATAGTACTCCATTAGCTCTTTATAGATAATCTTTTAAGTTTCATTTTTAAGCTCTAGTCTAGCTTAAATGTTCCTGCAAAAGTGGTATTAGCAACAGCTTAGATTTCTAGCTTATTTCTTTTAGATTTCTAATTTCTAGTTGATATTTCCAAAATCCTTTTATCTAGGTTTCTCTTATAATCATAGAATAGCTTATTTCCAAAATTTCAATTTCTAGGATTTGAATATGAACTAGTTAGCTTATTTGAAAGTGCTAAATAACAGTCAATAAGCTTGAACCTTAGTTTTTTAAGAACAAATTTCTTGTTAATCTAGTTTACTTGTAGCTTATTTCTTTTTAGACATCTTTAGTATACATCTTAAGCTTCTTATAGCATCTTTTGGTTTTCATTTTCATTAAGTATTAAGCTAGATATAAGCAAAAGTTTAGAAAAGTTTGAATTTTCAAAGTTAAACCTTAGTTTTTGTAACTCAGATTAAAAAGCATAATTTTTAGCTTATTAAGTAGTTAAAAGTTCAAAGTGCTTTCATTAAAGTTGTAGTGGATAAGCTCAGGAACAACTTTCATGTTTTAAGTTTTAGCTTATTTTCATTTTTGTAATAAGCCCAAAATAGCCAAATCGTAGGGTCTGTTTGGTACTTTTTCTATAGTTAGAGGTTTTCTGTTTTCACTGTAGTGTAAATTTCTATTACTTACCCCGCCTACCCTTTACTTTCATTCTTTACACTTTCTACCCTGTTCTTTTAGGTTAATAAAATAGATTTAATATTTTTGATATTAGTTTAATAGAATTAGGGTTTAGGTTTTAATTAGCAAAATTAGGGTTCAATTGCTTTATAAAAATTAGGCATTTTTATACCATTAGTTTTCTGCACATTTTCAGTAGATAAAAATCATTTTTCTTTATTTTTCCAATTGAATTTGTATTTTCTAGAAATTAAAATAGGTTTTAGGTAATTTCTTTTTCTTAATAAATTCATAGAAAATAGAAAAATAGTTGGAAAAATCTAATTCTTTTTGTAATAATTTTCTTTTTAATTCTAGTATTTTTTTATGAAAAAAATAAAAAAAGATTTTTAGTGTTAATTTTTAGAAAAAAAAGTTTATTCTTAGTAATTCATTTTTCTTTAAAAAATCATAGAAAATTCAAAAATAGTTAAAAAATTCTAATTCTTTTTCCTAAAATTTTCTTTTTAAATTTGTGATTTTTAGGTTTAAAATTTGTTAAAAGTATGCCCTTTAGATTTTAAATTTCAGTTTTAGCTCACGCTTTTAATTCACGTTTGTAATTTTCGATATTAAACGCTTTTTAATCCTTTATGATTAGTAGTTTCTATATGTTTATTGTGCCTATTAATTAAGTAGTGTAATTCAAAATTTAAAAATCCCTTTATCCATTCTTGACTCGAATCCGAATAATTCCCGAATTTCAATTCACGACTTCGTTGGGATACGACCCGAGAAGAAAATACTTCCCGGTTAAAAATATACGTATTGTGTTTTCTTAAGTGAGATTTTACCCTTTTATTTCTCTTGTTTGAGAAGTAATTGGAAAGAATTGTCACGGGATTTATACTATACATATATAAATTTGACTAGTGCTTACACACACGAAACCAGTGTGCCTTTGTGATTTGTGTGCCTTTGTTGTTTCGGTAAACGTGATGTATCGAAACCCGTATCTTGGCGGGGCAAGTTACTAACTTTGCACCCATGATGTACTAATCCTCTTTTTTTGGTTGTTTATAAATCAGAGCCTTTAAAGCTATTGTTGAGATTGTTGTCGTATCTGCCAACTTTAGTTAAAATGGTAGAGGTTTTGCCTTTGTAGGAACTTTTGTGTATGGGTGACTTTGAGGTTGATCACATTTTTGATACCACGTGTGCGAGTAATGCATTATTGAAGCATATCGTATATCGGGCTTGAGACACGTGGTATAGCGGGCTTAGTGAGCTTTAGAATTCTAACGGCGTACCGGGCTTTTGTTAAAGATATGAATACAAAAGTATTTAACAACTACGGTCATAAGTTGTGTATAGGCAGTCGTTGCGTTTCGTTTGGTTGTGATGATTCTTCGTGTCTGATGTGTTGGGTCGACCCGCCGAAAACCACTATTCCCGCCTGAAACTGCCACTCTTGCCTAAAAACCCGGCAAACCCGGTTGAAAATTATTTGTGTGCCGTTGTGATTTGTGTGCCTTTGTTGTTTCGGTAAACGTGATGTATCGAAACCCGTATCTTGGCGGGGCGACCACTTGGTTGCAGCCATGGCGGGTTTTCGGTGTCGCTTTCATACTTGCAGGCCTGAGCCTCTTTATAAGAGGTTTAAGTTAGTCTCATTCACAAAGAATGATTTTTTTAACTTATGGGCTTATTATAACTTGAGAATAAAAATGATCTCATAGATCATGAGTCCTTTATAAGCTGTGTTCAAATGTGTATAAACTGAGCCCGAAAATGTATAAACTTGAGATTATCCGCATCTTGGCGGGGCAAGTTACTAACTTTGCTCCCATGATGTATTAATCCTCTTTTTTTGGTTGTTTATAAATCGGAGCCTTTAATGCTATTGTTGAGATTGTTGTCGTATCTGCCAACTTTAGTTAAAATGGTAGAGGTTTTGCCTTTGTAGGAACTTTTGTGTGTGGGTGACTTTGAGGTTGATCATATTTTTGATACCACGTGTACGAGTAATGCATTATTGAAGTATATCGTATATCGGGCTTGAAACACGTGGTATAGCGGGCTTAGTGAGCTTTGGAATTCTAACGGCGTACCGGGCTTTTGTTAAAGATATGAATACAAAAGTATTTAACAACTACGGTCATAAGTTGTGTATACGCAGTCGTTAGGTTTCATTTGGTTGTGATGATTCTTCGTGTATGATGTGTTGGGTCGACCCGCCGAAAACTACTATTCCCGCCTGAAACTGCCACTCTTGCCTAAAAACCCGGCAAACCCGGTTGAAAATTATTTGTGTGCCGTTGTGATTTGTGTGCCTTTGTTGTTTCGGTAAACGTGATGTATCGAAATCCGTATCTTGGCGGGGCGACCACTTGGTTGCAGCCATGGCGGGTTTTCGATGTCACTTTCATACTTGCAGGCCTGAGCCTCTTTATAAGAGGTTTAAGTTAGTCTCATTCACAAAGAATGATTTTTTAACTTATGGGCTTATTATAACTTGAGAATGAAAAATGATCTCATAGATCATAAGTCCTTTATAAGCTGTGTTCAAATGTGTATAAACTGAAGGGTAAATTGTTGATGTTGCATTGTTTGAGGATTTAATTTTGGTTTTTTTTGGGTAAATGTATATTGTTATAATGTGGGCGATGATGAGATTTATTTGTCGAAATGTCGATGTTTTAGTTTCTTTTGGCCGTTTCATTGCCTTCTTTTCTAATTCTTTTTATTTCGTGAACTTGCAGGTCACTTCTTTTGGGCAGCACATACTGCTTTTCTAAAACTCGATTGTAAGGTATAAGGTAAATGTAATATTAAGAACTGAATTTTTGACATTTTACTATTCTACCGTTGAAATCGTTAAACGAGATATGTTTGGTTACAGACTTGGTCATAAAGTTTTAGGATTGTTTAACATCTTAACAAAAGTTACTAATTTCTCAAAGTCACTTTCATCATATTATGTGCCTTTTAGAAGCAAAAGCGCTTTTACGGCTTAAATTTTTTGAAAAAGTAGCAAGAACCGGGTTTCAAAAAAGGTCGTTTTATTCGATTTATGTTTAATGAAGTGGGAATTGATGTTTTCTATTTTTATTTTCAAAATGTGGTTTAGTTAAAGGCAAACTGTTGGCTGACAAGTTTTTTTTGTATGTTTGTTTGTTTAGGCAGTGGTGAAGTGAAGAAGGAGAAAGAGACCCATGTGCAGGCTTAATAAGCTTGCAGCCATGACAGAATCCGTATGGGTGTTTGGCATGTATTCTGGATGATCAGGGCAGCGCTGGGTTTATTTGCATTGTGGCGCGGCAACCTTAATAAGCTTGCAGCCATGGCGAATATATCTTTTTTTCCAGCTGTTTGCTTATCCACATCCCATTGTTCAAAAATAGGCACGGAGTTTGAAAGGGTTATTTGCATTGTAGCATGGCATTACCAGTTTAAAAAAGACAATGCCTATTTTGGCAGGCTGTGCTGAGTCTGAACAGCTTTCATAAAAATGAGACCATCCGTATCTTGGCGAATCGGCCTATTTTGGTCGCAGCCATGGCGGACATGTCTTCTTTAATTGTTTGTTAGTCTATCTGAATTGTTTGTTTATGCATATTGTTGGCTGATTCTAGGCTAATGGAAGTTGTAGCCATGGAGAATGTATCCGCTTTATTCGACTGTTGACCCGTCTGAGCCTTATATTGACGCTTCTTGCAGCGTGGTTTGCTGATGCTTACAGCATGTATCGCTGAGGTTTGCAACGCGCTTTATTTACGCTTGGCTGAGGCTTGCTACATTGATGCATGTTTTGTTGGCGCTTGCTTTCTTGATGCCTGCATTGCCGATACTTGATCTGCTGATGTGTGCCTTGGTTTAAGAGAGTAAGTAGATACGTTACTGATAATCAGACAGCGAGAGGGGATAGTGTCGAAATCCTTATGAATGTATCTATAACCTCTGGGCATACGTTGTGTATAGGTCGTGATTGTGTTTCCCTAGGCTGTGATGATCCTTTGACTATGTTGTGTGACCGCAGAAAGTGGAAGGATGGCAAGTACGAGAATCGCTCGCCTCAGCAACCTCCACTAGCCCAGCTATGACATCAATTAATTTGAGCCAATTTTATCACGGATTTGTTGAACAAGAAACATAGACCACCTAATTTTATAGGGCTAGGTGACGTCGCCATCTCAACTTCAGAGTCTGCAATCGAATTGATCAAATACTTCCAAGCTTTCAGAAACGAAGGTTAAGCAACTTAAACCTTTCGATTAGTTATTCTGTTTTCACTACGCTTTTTTCTCACCGTATCAAGAGGGCGTTCAAGAAAATGTTTTATGTAGTAGTGGCAATGTTTGAAATATTCCTTCACTTAGCACCATAAATTATGTTATTAAAATGCTTTTGAAAGTTAGTTTGGTATGACGACACATGATTCGCATTTTATTGCATTATTGACTCAAACTAATGATGATTAGTGTTGAACAATTGCCCAGGATACGAGTACATGTGGGCCTGAACTGGAATAGGGAAATGATCGATGTAAGAAGGGATGGAATAATATAGGAAACGCTACAAGTATTAATTTGACACCAAATGTTGGGTCTGGAATGGGAGGGTGAGATAAGAGGGCCGGAATAGTTTGTGTATTAAACCAAGAAATAAAACAACAAAGGACCATCACTCTAATCAAGTTTATACGTCTTGCGATCATAAAAACTGAATAGAATTCATTACGCGTATACACATTGGGTCGAATGTTGGGTTAGAGTCCACTCCGGTACCGGGGGGGGTACCTATTTTGAGTACATGAGATTACAACCAGGGGTTAGCTTATGGCCAGCAAATCGATCTCGAGATAGGTAAGTAGATTTCCAAAGAGTGATTTGTGAAGAACGCCAATGAAAGAGATTCTGTTATTGCATCCATTTTGCACTACATAAGAATATGTCACCATAAAGTTTAGTAATACGAGGATTCCTTTGTATTTCATATGATGTTACAAGGTAGTTCAGGGTTGCAATGGGAGGTGGATTATTTGTGACAGGTGACATCAGGGAGATTATCCCGATGAGGAACATGAGGAACGAGTGGTGTTTGAATAAGCGGTTCCAAAGACCATGAGAGTCTGGTGTTATAGAGCGTGTGTGCAAGGCCACTATCGCGGTGATGTGAGAATTTTCTGAGTGTATATAGATCTGTTCGGGCAACTGAGCGTGAAAATTATCTGTATAGCGTAGAGTCTCTAGAACCTCTCTGACTCTATACTATATCTCTCTCAAGGCATTTCTACTTTTTATGACTTTTCTATTGCTCTACAGACTCATGTCCAGGTATCAAGTACTTACATAATTTAAACACAACATTCACAGAATGTTGCACAATTATATCAGACTGATGCGCATTAAATAAGTTAACTAAACAAAAGGTATACAGCTGTATGCATGCGCGATGTGTAGGTCAATTATTCACGGATGTACTTTACATCCTACTGCGCGGTGTGGCCTCCAATTGGGCTGGTACGAAGAATGTGACAGAATGTTTGACACACACTGTCAACTTTGGAAGCAAATGGTTAGTTCTATTCGAATTATTGTTTGGCGTCTTTTATAAGAAATTATGGCGTTTGGGTTTAAAATTCGACTATTGAGTGTTTACAAAATAAATTTAGTACCTTTTTGAGCTTATATAAAGATTTTCCGTAGTGTAGCTTAATTTGTGTATGGTTGAATTAGGTGTTTATGTTTTTAAGTCCCGGGTAATGATGTGAAGGTTTGTGGCCGGTTAAGCTTGCAAAATGTATGTGGCCGGTTAAAACCTGCTTTGTTCTTTTTGGAGGTTGAAACACTGAGTTTCGTCAAGTGTGTGGCCGGTGTAAGCTTGCAAATGGAGAGTGAAGGTTTAATCAAAATGCGGTATATACTTAAACTCCCGTTTGTTTAATTTTTTAATAAGCTGTTATGTGAAATGGATTGTGATAAGTTTTTTATTTGGTTAGTAAAGGTTTGTTTTTTGTTTTATAAAATTTATAAGTTAGAACGGAGAAGGGTCAATGTTTAGGATGTCATGGAAAATTGAGTTTCTTTGGATTATGATGTATGTGGTCTAACTGTATTCTCATGGTCATTGTATGAAGTTTTTTGTGTGTGGTTTGGGGGGGGGGGTGGGGGGGGGGGTGGGGGGGTTCAGGGCCGGCATACCACTACCCCGATTGAAGATCGTTATATGATATATAAGTTTGTTATGAGAAAGGTGTGATTTGTTTTTTAGTTAAGTTAATAAAGACTTGGTTTTTTTTCTTTATTTTGTTTCGTTTGTAGACTTAAGAAAGCTTTTTTAATAAATTGCGGGTTGACTTAGAAAGGTATGTATATCATACACTCTGCAGTGGTATTTTGCTTTACACTAATTACTCACAAAAGACACCTGTGGCAGTAGTTTTGTGTTGTGTTAGTACAAACTTTAATTTACTTATTCATGGAGGTTTCTAAATTTTCTGAGAGGAGCTTAAGCTTGCAAATGTAAAGTTACCCACCTGTTTCACCAGTAATAGTGTAGAAAAGCATGCCAATTAACAGGTAGAAGTTCTGCAAACAACACATATAAACTTTTAAAAAAACACACCAAACAGACCCTTTAAGTATTTAGAATAAGTACTCTAAATAAAGAAAGACCACCTGATCCATCATGATTTGCTAAATCATTGGGACAATATAGGTTACATGTTAATGGGTCAAGAAATAGGTGTTATGTAAAACAATAACCACGCGGAACCTGCAAAATTGCTGAACCCAAAACAAAAATCACCAACTCAAATTTTATAAAGAAAACCCTAAAAAAATGAAAACCCTCAAAGATGTAATTAGGGATGATTAAACTTACAAAATTGATTTAAGTAGAGCTCAACGCATGCAATTTATGATTTTCTTTTGCAATATTTATCATTTTCTTCACTATCCCGGAATTTTCCTGACAAAATTGAGAACTAAAATCTGAGAAGAAAAAACCCCTAAAATCTACCATATAACTACAAATATTAACATTGAAAAAAAAACCCCTAAAATATTAGAGAAAAAAAACCCTAAGAAAAACCCCTGAAAATTGGCTAACAAAGACGTACCTGATGATTTTTGGTCTTCTTCTCCATCTTGAATTGAAAATAACAACAAAAGATTGAGAGAGTGGAAGGATAAATTTGAGAGGTGCGTGCGTTTTTGGGGCGGTGGAAACTGGAACTCAGAGGGAGATAAGGGAAGAGGGAATCCCTCTAATAACCTTTTTGTGATTTGAAAGAGATGTGGGAGGCGACGGTGGATTTGAGAGAACTGTGTGTTTGATTCTTCATTGAGATCTGGGGAAGAAATATTGGGGCGGTGGAAGAAAGGGAGGAGAGATACGTGTTGAAACATAAGGAAACGGGTCGGGCGGGTATGGTGCATTAAAACACATTTAATGTTGCCTCGGGGCAACGATCTTACTGATTAATATATATGTATAATATATAATATATAATATATATATACTTTATAGTACCCGCGCTTTGCTACGGAGTGCGGGGTATAATGGTATTGGACTAGAATCTGTGCACCAAATCAAATGCATATAATGGTACCGGAGCAGAATCTGTTTTAACTTCCTTTATAGGACTGCTGTCTTCCAAGTACAATCACCTAAGTCAATGTAAAACGTTGTTAAAGCAGCATGTCGATATAAAAGGCAAACATAAAGATATGCAATCACATAAGCACAGTGCGATAGTAAAATAGTTCAAAGACTCATGTTTACCTTGGGTTTCATGATTCATCACGGATTGATCACACGTGTTCGGTGACCACAACAGTGTTGAATGTACTCGCTGCAACTTCCAACATATATATTAGATGATTTGTTATTTATAAGTTGCATAAAATAAATGTTGATTACATAAACCTATCTTGACCCATTAACATGAACCTACTATTGTACCAATGATTTAGCAAATCATGATGGATCAGGTGGTCTTTCTTTATTTAGAGTACTTATTCTAAATACTTAAAGGGTCTGTTTGGTGTGCTTTTTTTAAAAGTTTATATGTGTTGTCTGCAGAGCTTCTACCTGTTAATTGGCATGCTTTTCTACACTATTACTGGTGAAACGGGTGGGTAACTTCACATTTGCAAGCTTAAGCTCCTCTCAGAAAATTTAGAAACCTCCATGAATGAGTAAATTAAAGTTTGTACTAACACAACATAAAACTACTGCCACAGGTGTCTTCTGTGAGTAATTAGTGTAAAGCAAAATACCACTGCAGAGTGTATGATATACATACCTTTCTAAGATCATCCCGCAATTTATAAAAAGCTTTCTTAAGACTACAAACGAAACAAATAAAGAAAAAAATCAAGCCTTTATTAACTTAATTAAAAAACAAATCACAACCCTTTCACATAACAACTTATATATCATATAACGATCTTCAATGTGGCTAGTGGTAAGCCGGCCCGGAAAAGTTCATAAACGACCACGGGAATACAGTTAGACCACATACATCATAATCCAAAGAAACTCAATTTTCCATGACATCCTAAACATTGACCCTTCTCCGTTCTAACTTATAAATTTTATAAAACAAAAAACAAACCTTTACTAACCAAATAAAAAACTTATCACAATCCATTTCACATAACAGCTTATTAAAAAATTAAACAAACGGGAGTTTAAGTATATACCGCATTTTGATTAAACCTTCACTCTCCATTTGCAAGCTTAACCGGCCACAACACTTGACGAAACTCAGTGTTTCAACTTTCAACCCTCCAAA
>BQNB010088984.1:0-27521 GCA_026074375.1 Tanacetum coccineum
GATATTCTTTAAACTCTTGGCTTAAATATTCACCACCTCTATCGGATCGAAGAGCTTTAATCTTCTAATTAATACAATTAATACATCTTCATGGCTGGTTACTACTAGTATTTTTATATTTTAACTTCGCTACCAAGTGAAACTTACTTATTTTATCAAATTTACCTTGGTTGACCAAAATCCTTTCAAAATGAGTCCTACTTAAAAAAAAAAAATTCTATATTGATCATTTGAATTTTCCTTTCAGATGCATTAATTTGTAAACAAACCATTCAATCTAACATGATCTTCGCCAAAAACGTATATAATATTATGAGATCACTTTTGCACTTAGAAAACTAAATTACCATTTTGATGTCATTATATCAAAAGAAGTGGTCATTATTAAAAAGGGTATCTATGTTTCGTTATAAGAAGAAATTGATAGAAAGAATATGGTCCATTTACGAACGAAATCTAAGTATGTAAATAAACATGTAACTTGATAAACATTTATTTGTTTTTATGCACATAATATTTATAAATCATAAGACGCGACTTTATTTTGCTTTTAGGATTTCTCTCGGCTTCTAGACGTTTATTCCCGATATTTATATCATATTGCTTAAAGGTGAGTTCGTAGCCCCTTTTTATTCTTACTTGTTTATAAAAATGCGAGGAAGATTACATGTTTGTTTTACGGATAAGGATCCTCTCATGTTCATTTTGAACATGAGAGGTCATGTTGAGCTTGTGTGAGTAAAAACTTGAAATAAAATAAAATAAAATAATTACAATCATGGCCCGCTTTTTTTCTCTCCTCACAACATACTCAACATTACCCTCTCATGTTCATTTTGAACATGAGAGGATCTTTTTCCTTGTTTTACATATTGGACACAAGTACTTTTTAAACTGTATGCTATTTCCTAACTCTATTATTGCCTAAGTACCTACTTGCCATTTAAGTCCCTTTTCATCATGAGCCGTTAATTACTATAGGTAGTAAACGCGAGTGTTGTTGATAGATCTATCGGGACTGACAATCCCCGTCTGGGCTGTGGTTTCTAGAAAACCATTGACGCATTTAACATTTGAGGTATTTCGTAGGATGTTTGGCAGCATCTGTATCTGTTTTGGGGCACAAACCTCGAGTACTGGTTTGATTACATTTCATTACATGTTAAGGTTCGGTGTCATGAGCTTAGGGCAATAATGTATATTTCGTTTAAACTTGGTGAATCTGTTTCTCTTGTCTACAAATACTTAAATCTTGTGTCCATGAAATTATTACTAATAAACCTATGAATTCACTCAACCATTGTGTTGACGTTTTAGCATGTTTATCTCAGGTCTTTTAGGTATATTGCTCGGAGGGAAGCCGCACGGATATGTACTTTGGAGACTTTACATTTTACATATTCGATAAAACTTCTTTTAAAAAACACTATGTTTTGTAAAGACTTTTTCTTAACTTATATTCGATGAAAACTTTATCTAAACGTTATTAATGTCTAAACACTTGTGTTATTTAAAAAAAAAACTGTTGGGACCTTGTTTACAAACTATGATGTTTTAATGTATCGAATATAAAATTTATTATATTAAAACGTCTCATTTTGAGGTCATTTTCTGTGACTTGTACCTTGTGCCTTGAAGTGGTACACCAATGTTATCGTTCCGCTACAGTCCGATTTTGGGGGTGTGACAATAGTAGTTTAATAATAAGTAGCCCCAGTAAAAAAATCCAAATAAAAAATCTATGTGCGAATAATGATGAGAAACTGACAAGTTTTTACCCGTTCAAGAGTTGTTCAAAAACAAAGATGCTTCAAGAGCCCTCATTGAACATTGATGTCCGACCACCATTGCCAGTCGAGCTAGAGCTAGTAGATACAGGCTTAGGTTCAGTGGAAGCCTCATACACATACACCTCATCATCAATACACAATATCTTCAAGACTACACATTTCTTAGCAATACACATCATCTCCGCCTCAGTTATCGTCTCACACCTATAAACCTCTAACCTTATCAATTTCCGACAATTTGTAGCAATTAATTTTAAACTAACACAGCTAGTGTTGGGATTTAACAAACTAGGTAACCAGTTTAGCTACACAGCAGAATGGATCTAGTTTTAGCACAAAGATTAACACTTAATAAAGTAAATAATTATAAGATTAAAAGTAAATAATTACTTACCTCTTGATCTTGATCTTAAAACAAGTCAAGCAGTTAAATTACTGCCTCTACGGTTACTCACTCAAACACGTCAATCGAGTATGAGTTGATTGCTAGTCTACCTTCACAAACCAAACACCACGTGTTATAACCAAATCCAAATGCACCGTCTGAGCTTGAACTGAAATCCAATAAACCGAATAAACCCTATATCGGTTAGGGTTTTAAACCAAACCGAAAATCCTAGAACCGAATAACAAGAAACCCTAGTTAGGGTTTATAGTTTTAATCGAACTAGGAAAACACCAACGAGCACCACAAGAGGATCTTGATCACTAAACAAGAGAAACAAGAAAACCGAAAAATCCTTGTGGGGTTTTGCCGAATTCGGTTGAGGAACAAAAGAACCAAAAATCCCTTAATGGGTATTTAGGGTTCGGTTAGGGTTTTTGGGAGAGAGGAAAGAACCGAAACAATTTAGGGTTTTTTTTGAACGGCAGATTTTTATTAAAACACTAGCAAGAAGCTAGAAAAGATTACAAGATAACAAAATTAGAGTTTTGTAACCAAGTGACCCAATTAACATTACACTTAATTTAGGGTTTAGCAGGGACGGAGCTTCAACTCATCTCTTGGGGGGCCGAAAATCATGTGAAATTAAGCGTGTAGTTTTATATGTACAAGAGAACGTCCATATTAACGATTTTAAGCCAATGCTACTTATGTAATGAGATGAAACTGGCCATTACAGTAAGCATTGGCTATTGATTCAATATGGTGTAATACGTAGTTAGATAATAACAAAAAAGGCACTTAATCAGTATAGAAATTAAGAAAGTATATCAAACTAGTAATCAGATTATTAGGATAGAAACTAAAATTTTAAAAGTAGTTTTGTTTTAAAAGGAATGCATGACGTGGAGCTAAAAAAATAGGAAGTGATTGTTTCTTCCCTATCTTTGTGGGAGGGCTACATCTGAATATTTTCTTTATCTCCCTTATATATCGAACATAACTACCATAACAACCGGAGTTTTTTTTTTTTTTTTTGGGGGGGGGGGGGGGGGGGGGGGGGGGGGGGGGGGGGGGGGCACATCCCTCCAAATAATTGGTGTAACAAGCAAAAGTAATCCTTTTTTTTATATTGGGTTTATTTTTTCGGTCTCATGTTTAATAGTTTGTTTTTTTTATATGGGCTTATGTGTTGGGCCTCATGTCGCGGGTATTTTTTTATCTGAATAAATCAGTTTGTATTTTTTTTTCCTATTTTGTGCCGAGCAATTTTTTTTATATTGGGTTTATTTTTTCGGTCTCATGTTTAATAGTTTTTTTTTATATGGGCTTATGTGTTGGGCCTCATGTCGCGGGTATTTTTTTATCTGAATAAATCAGTTTGTATTTTTTTTCCTATTTTGTGCCGAGCAATTTTTTTATATTGGGTTTATTTTTTCGGTCTCATGTTTAATAGTTTGTTTTTTTTATATGGGCTTATGTGTTGGGCCTCATGTCGCGGGTATTTTGTAATTTTTTTCCTATTTTGTGCCGAGCAATTTTTTTTATATTGGGTGTAACAAGCAAAAGTATCCGTGCGTTGCTGCGGGCCGAGTATGTTTTCGTTAGTGCGGGACCGTTTTTTTTTAAATTGGTGTCGACAATTATTTATTTTTAGGTTTTTTGTTTTGTTTTTGTTTTTTAATTTTATTTTCTGGTTTTTTTTTATCAAGCAAAATAGACCGCGCGTTGTGGCTGGGCCTCATGTTTAATAGTTTTTTTTTATATGGGCTTATGTGTTGGGCCTCATGTCGTGGGTATTTTTTGATTTGATTAAATCAGTATTTTTGTAATTTTTTTTTCTATTTTCTGCCGAGCAATTTTTTTTTATATTGGGTTTATTTTTTCGGTCTCATGTTTAATAGTTTGTTTTTTTTTATATTTGTGTTTTTTTTTTTATAGTGGGCTTATGTGATGGGCCTCAGTCGCGGGAATTTTTGTAATTTTTTTTCCTATTTTGTGCCGATCAATTTTTTATTATATATTGGGTTTATTTTTTTTTCCTTCGTCTCATGTTTAATAGTGAGAGATTTTTATATGGGCCTTAATGTTGTGTTGGATCTCATGTCGCGGGTTTTTTTTTATCTGAATAAATCACTTTGTATTTTTTTTTCCTATTTTGTACCGAGCAATTTTTTTTATATTAACTACTTACACACAAAAAAAAGGGCCGGCCCAAACTGGGAGCCCAATGGGTCGGTTACTGTAGCGGTACTGTAGCGAGCAGCATAAAACCATGTCGCGGGTATTTTTTTATCTGAATAAATCAGTTTGTATTTTTTTTTTCCTATTTTATACCGAGCAATTTTTTTATATTAACTACTTACAAAAAAAAATTTAAAAAAGGCCGGCCCAAACTGGGAGCCCAATGAGCCGGTTACTGTAACGGTACTGTAGCGAGCCACATAAAACGACGTCGTTTTATGCGGCTTTTGATATATATTATAATATAATTGTTTAAATTACCACTTTCGCTAATGGTAGTTTTACACAAAATGAATTTTAATTGCATACTTTTGGCATCATGATTAAATTACACATTTTAGTTTTGTAACACATTCGAACCAGCAATCTGACATATTCAATCGTCATCATGCTTACCACGTGTACTAAACACAAGTACTAAACAAAACAAACCACTCGGTGCATTTTACACTAAATTTTAACATTTTAGAACCACAACACACTCATAAAAAAACAACAAACACCCCCTCACTGAAAAAATTCAATGACAAACATAACCTTTTTTTACACGGTTACAAAAATATAAACACACAACAAACAACGCGTAACTGCACTTGCAAATAATGTACCAAACAACGACAATGTAGGCAATCTTTGTTTGAATCGTTTTATATCTCGTCGCGGCATGGATATTGATTCTATTGATTGTCCCATTTGTAAAATGGGTGTCGAAACGACAAGTCATGTGTTCTTTCAATGCAATGTGGTTAGACAGGTTATGAGAAAGATTTCTTCATGGTGGAATGTGGAGTATATGGAGGTTAATTCATATGAGGAGTGGCGTTCTTGGCTCGTGTCTACCCGGATTCGATCAAACATCAAAGTTATTATCGAAGGGATCTATTACGGCTTGTGGTGGGTTATGTGGAATTTTCGGAATAAGATTTTATTTGATGCGAAGATTCCGGAAAAGGTCTTGATCTTTGATAATTTAGTCTCTAGCTCTTTTTATTGGTTTAAATATCGATGTAAAGCATCGATCAAATGAGACGATTGACTTAAAAACCCTTATATTGTTTGTTGTTGATCTAGCTCCTTGCTAGTGTTTAATTAAATTGCCGTTCAAAAAAAAAAGTAATGACTACTACCTAACTGCATTTCATACGCAGGAATTTTCATGAATATGTATTGGTTTAAAAATAATGTTTAGCTGTATCTCTAATTCTGGAATGTTGGAATTTATACATCCGAATAAACTTAGTTCTTTCCGAAAATGATTCAAGAACATTATGACCTTATAATTTTCTGCATTGTTCTTTTTAAAAAAGGTAAGTATACATTTGTTCGTATAACAAGTTAATTGATAATAAACGACATTCCTTTGTTAAAATTGAATGGAATGTCAAACTGAATGTAAATTCAATAGGCAAATTTCAAATTTGATAATGAAAACTAAAATGGCAATACCAATAAAATATTAAAACTGATTGAAATGTATTTTAAAAACAACCAATATTAAAAGTGATTGAAACTGTATTTTAGGATGGAATTTTAATACGAATGGAATATATTCAATAGTTTTAACAACTTTACTAATTTTCAACACGCCATACGTTTACAAAATTATTCTTTGTCAAACTTTACAAAATTAAATCCAGTACTGTACTTCTTTTTTTACATTCCTTCTTAGAATTCTTAGTATATAAAGGTAAGGAACTAATCAAAGCTAATCACAATCTAAAATAATACGAGTAAGAAAGAAACTAAAAGAAAACGAGTACCAAAACGATTGTAGTCAGACATGGAATACGCAGCAAACTCAATGGGGCCAAATGATGTGGAACTACGAGCTTTTGAGCCGATGGATGTTGATAGGTTCATCAACCCTTATGAGGCGGATCATGAAGTTGAGGTAAACGCGATACACCATTTACTTTTCATGCATTTATATAGTTTATTTGTAGGTTTAGGGTTTACTGTGCGATGATTAGTAACTTCTTTGTAATGCTTTTCATAGACATATATGTTTTTTGCAAAGAAGTCTGTTTGTGTATATATGTAAAACATTGTTCCATTGTTGTTGGTATAATATATATTCAAGTGACTTTAAAGACTTCCACTTATTCTTTTAATTCTCTTAAATGTATGTGTTATGTTCTTTGATACATGACAAAAATTATTGTTTGAAGTGAATTATCGAATGTCACAACATTTTGATATCTTCGTGTATTATGTTTGAACGTTACACGAAAAACGTACCACAATATTGCATATTCTTAATTATCGGCCTCTAGGAATTTTCCGTACGCGCACGGGTATTCGTCTAGTTTATAATTAAAAAAAATAGGGATTGACAACATGGGCTTTTCAAACATTGAACTTCCCTACCTTGGCTTAAATACAACCTTTCCCTCCCTATTTATAATAAAAAAATAGGGATTGACAACCCAATTGAATTTTACATTAAACAGACTTTTTTTTTATGTTTCGAGACCATACACCTACAATTGTGTCACGTTGAAAACGTAGGATCGAACAACAATAAAGTTGCACGAGACACGTGGCTTTTTAAACTGTGATACATAAGTTGACGAATTTCCAACATGTAAAGAAATTTACTATTATAAATTTTGAAAACATACATACAACTTGAAATGAGTATAATACGAACAAGTAATTTGCTACGGCCACCACAAAGTTGAGCACACACATGATATGAAAGAATGCATGTTGCTGTTTGGTGTAAAAGGACACCAAAACCTTCTTTTAGATGACTTGCTACCTGGAGGCTGGAGCTAGTGCTCGGGGTGACCCTATCCTTGGGAATACTACTAGTTGTTAGTCTTGCTTTAGCTATTGCTGACACTATCGGGCTCACGGTCACTATTGTTTTGCAATCTTTTTATTGGGTTTGTGGGAGTTCTGCTTGTTAAAGGAGCCATGGACCTTGGAGACATTAGCCTAGCTAGTTGGTATTTTAAGACGATGAGGTTGCTTATGGTTGTGATTGTAATTAAGAGTCGTCTTAGAAGACGGTTTGGCTCCCAACTGTCAATGACCCGATAGAGGGGTTTGCATCGAACATGAATGCACATTGAACCATCCTTAAGAAAAAACAACCAGTTTGATATTCACATGATATTGGAAGTTTGGGGCTCTCATCATATTGGTCTGAGGCTAACATTTTTCTTGCTACTTTCCTTCAAAGCTCGATGTGGGATGGTAAATCCAGTTGCTTATCTTTTTACATGTTTAGATTAAACACTGAGTTTTTTTAGGGACCATACAGTTTAACAACAATCCAGTCACATCGAAAACGTTGGATCGAGCAGCAATAATGCTGCACGAGACACGGGGATTTTGAAACTGTGATACATAAGCTGATGAGTTTCCAACATGTATACTATTTTACAGTTTTAAAAATATACACACAATCTTAAATGGATTTAATACGGACAACTAATTTGCTACAACCACCTCAAAGTTGAGCACACACATGATATGTCAGAATCCATGCTATATACGCGGTAACCAGGAAAGCTGACTTTCCACTTCTTGTTTGGTGTAAAAGTGAACCAAAGTTGTTGGTTTTGCTTTAGCTATTACTGACACGGTAGGGCCCATGTAGTTTGGAACTAAAGAAGACGGAGAGCTGCCATCATCCTTCATTGAACATGGAGACACCCGTGCCCCTCTTGTTTTCATCATTCGGTTCTGCTTGTTAAACAAACTATGGACCTTGGTGACACGGCGCAGTTGCTTTGAAGACGTTGAAGTTGCTAATGGATGTTGTCAGGATGTGTGGACAGATGTGTGCTAGACAAGTTAAGACGAAGAAGAAACAAAGAATTAATTGGTATCCGGCCTATTACAAGTTTTTCATGGTTTAGTAAATGGCATGTTTGTTTTTAAACAATATATATCATGGACTTTAGAAGCTCTTTGACCAAGAGTTTAATGGTCTTACGGATTGGGCGGTTTCAACATTTAATGTTTGTAACCTATTAGCGGTTTCAAGTTTGACTTAATGACCATAATTATGGTCATGTAACCACTGCATTTATGAAGGAGGTTATAGATTACTTGCCAATTATTAACTCATGTGACCTGGAGTACATCTCTTTTGATTATGAGTTGGCATTCCCTTTAAATATGAAGATAGTCATTTTTGCATGAAACACTCACAAACAGAAAACCTAAACAATTAGAAACGAATGGGTCTTGATGTGTGCCTAAACAGAATTGCAATTTCGTTTATCCATTGAGCTATTCGTAATACCCAGGCATAGGGGTCGAATAATCTTCTTTGAAAAGTGATTACACGACTTCAAGTGATATCCGGTAACCATCTTTGGTAATTAGCTAGGCTATTGATTATCTTCACACTGTTTGGGCTCACAACAACCAACACCCCAGTGATCTTAAACCCGAAACAGATGAGAAACATGGATCGGATCCAGAGTGGGAATATGGCTTGAAAATTGAGTTACGAGAACCATATGATCTTGATGTGGTTGCCGTATTCGAGATCATGCATGAATCGTCCACTATGATTGACATTAGGATTGGAAAGGTGAAGGTGCCTGTGAAACATTTCACAGGACACGCCAAGAAGTTGAGTTACCCGGTCCTTTTATCAAATGGGAAATCAATGGGCGAACTTATTATGTCTAGCATGATTAACACACCTGATGGAGATAAGTGTGAGGATGGAGATCATCCTCAAGCTTATATACCTACATTGGAAGTTCCCAATGGTTGGGCGAGACCTTCAAGGTTGTTATCAGCATCAAATGGGATTGGGTTACTTGCCCTACCATTGGGAACTTCCAATGTAGGTGTATAAGCTTGAGGGTGATCTCCATCCTCATGCTTATCTCTATTAGGTGTCTTAATCATGCTAGACATAATAAGTTCACCCATTGGTTTCCCATTTGATAAAAGGACCGGGTAACTCAACTTCTTGGCATGTCTTGTGAAATGTTTCACATGCACCTTCACCTTTCCAATCCTACTGTCAATCCTAGTGGACGATTCATGCAATGGAATCCTCGAATACAGCAACCACATCAAGCTCTTATGGTTCTCGTAACTTGATTTTCAAGCCATATTCCCACTCTGGATCTGAGCCATGCTTCTCATCTGTTTTGTTTTTAAGATCACTGGGATGTTGGTTGTTGTGAGCCCAAAATAGGGTGAAGATAATTAATAGCTTAACTAATTACCAAAGATGGTTATCGGATATCACTTGAAGTCCTGTAATCATTTTGCAAGTTTGATTATTTCGACCGTATGACATGGGAGTGAGCAACACGATGTCCCTCATTGGGATAAAACCAAGTGCAGTTCTTGTTTTAGACACAAATCAAGACCCTTTCGTTTCTAAGTGTTTAGGTTTTTTGTTGGTGTGCGTTTCATGCGAAAATGTTCATCTCTATTTATAGGGATGTCAACTCTTATCAAAAGAGTTGTAACTCCTGGTCAAATGAGTTATGAGCATTAATTGACCGGTTAATCTCATAACCTCCTTAATAATGCCAGTGGTTAACTGTATGATTATCGTCAATTAAGTCAAACTTTGAAACCGTCTATTTATATGTATTGTTAAAAACACTGTAAAATATTGAAAACGCCAATTATTATAGTCATTAAAACTCCGGGATCTCGAAGGCCATGATTTATTGTTTAGAAAACTTACTTTGATTCAATTTCGACAAAAATTGGTTAAAAAATTTTATAGAACGGTATCTGAATTATTTAAACGTCGTCATTATTTTTTAAAACAGTTTAAGCTTTTTTTTTATTGGTGAAGTTCATTCTGCATTGGTGTTAAATATATGATTGTAGTTTTATTAACATTACATGTTTTTGAATGAATGTAAGGTCCCATTGTTGATTGTTGGGCTTATTAGTATATAGTGGATGCTTGTTTGGGTGTCACGAAGTTATATATCTAAGAAATTAAACTTATTTTTAGAAATGTATTATTTGCAAGGAACAAATCGTTTGAGTTACATAGGAATATTTTGACAAACTAATACTCCGTATCAAACTATCAACAAATTTAACAAAAGGGAAAAGGTAAAAATCGTTTAGATATAAGAAAACTGGATTCGAAGGTGTTTTGAACCGGTTTTTAGACTCACACTTCTAGTAAAAGCCCATTGGTCGATGTTTGTTTGATTAGCTACGAGAATGAGAGTCCTTTTAGAAAAGTTTTCTAAAAATCGCATTGAGAAAAAAATATGTTTAAAAAGAATATTATCTGAAATTTCTCTATCGAAATTAAAAAAGTTTTCATTTATTATAACTAGAGTTAGGGAACTTGGATTTAGAATTCTTCGGTTTTCAAAAAGTTCTGCAAAAAATGTCGGTCCGTTCTAAAAGAATAGAAAAAATAAAATTGGGTTTTCAAAAAATTTTCTAAAAAAAGTCTGTCCATTTTGAAAAATTAGAAAAATTAAAATTAAAAAAAAATTCCGCAACTAAACAAACCTTAAAACCTTAAGATTGTTTTCATCATTAATGTAGTATATCAACATCAAGAACCTTAAAGCTTAACAAGTACACTCAAGGATCATAGAGCCACAAAATTTTCTTATAAAATTATAACTTAGGCTAATGAAAAACAATTGTTTTCAAACTTTGAGCTTCCATGCATAAATTACTAGCTTTCACTTTCTATATATAATAACATTTTTTTTACTACTTTTCTTCAAAGCTCGATGTGGGATGCTCAACCCAATTGTATTTTATCTTTTACTCATGTTTAGATTAAAGACCGACTTTTATTTATGTTTAGAGCCCATATATTTTACATACAATCGAGTCACATTCCAAACGTAGCAATAAAGATTCACGAGACACAGGGATTTTGAATCTGTGATACATAAGTTTATAAATTCCCAACATGTGAAAATATATACTATTATTTTAAATTTTGAAAATATACAAACAACCTGAAATGAATATAATACGAACAAGTAATTTGCTACAGCCACCGCAAAGTTGAGCACACACATGATATGGTTGAATCCATGCTCATATCCCCGATAAACCCTGGATGGCGACTTCTTTCACTTGTTGCTGTTTGGTGTAAATGGGAACTAGAACTTTCTTTTAGATGACTTGCTCAAGTGTTCGTGGTGACCCTATCTTTGGGAATACTACTAGTTGTTAGTCTTGCTTTAGCTATTCCTGACACGATCTGGCTCATGTAGTTTGGAACTGAAGAAGATGCTTATGGTTGTGTTTGTGATTATGATTTGGCTTAGAAGATGGTGTGGGTGCCAACTACTGACCATGTTTCTTTAAGAGGTTGGGAGTTGGTTACGCAAGGTTTACAATTAAACCAGTTCACCACAACGGGGCATCCACTTGCTTCTGTATATTGAGCTGATGTTGGTGACTCGGAATATGCATCTCTTTCCTCTTTTGTAATTAAGTTGTCATCCCAGTAATATGCACCAACTCCCACTAATTCCAATCAGCAAGTCATCAAAAAAACCTTTTAACCAGGAGCACATAGTTTGCTTTAGCTATCAAGATACCTTTTAAACTTCACAATCGAGATCAAGGTTGCTCTATGTAAATCATGGGTGGCTTTAATATAGCATGTGTTTGGAAATAAAAAGTTAATAAGTTGATTTAAAAAAAACTTAACTATATGACCTCTATAGGCGGGCTTATTTATAGCTGTTGTTCGTTTGTTTAAAAAGTAGGTTCTGGTTTGTGGCTAATTTGTGTTTTTGTAGGTCAACAAGGCTAGGTGGTGGAGGAGATGCAGGCCTTTGCAGAATAACGCGATCAAGGCTGTGCTTGTGGCTGCTGAGGTTGCAATTGTTGGTCAATTTTCGGCAGGCTCTCTGAAAAGAGGAGAAATGAATAACGATCCATGCGTGTTTTAGCCTTCCTCACCAACCACCCATCTTTCTTTTGAACTCACCTTCCTGCAACCATCATATAAATTTACTAAACATCCTTCACAGCACCATTCATTGAAAAGTATCATTAATAATTTACCAGTGCTACTATTATACCTTAGTCCAATTATACAATTTCGAATGCTCTGGACCGGTTTTTAAACTCATGCTTTTTGTATAAGCACGTTTGTCAATGTTTGTTTGATTAGTTGCAGGAGAATGAGAGTCCTTTTTAGAGAAGTTTACTAAGAAACGCATAGAGAAGAAAATGTTTTCAAAATGAATATTTTGTGAGAATTTTCTATGGAAAATAGAAATCAGTTATTATAACTGGAGTTAGGGAACTGGGACTGATTTAGGGATTCTCCGGTTTTTAAAAAGTTTTCTAAAAAAAGTTAGTCTGTTCTAAAAAATAGAAAAATAAAACTAACTATCCAAATACATACACATCCAAATAAATATACACATTAGAAGTATTTTTAATATTTCCCGGGCGAACATGTCTGCCCGGGCTAATTTTAACAAATATTTATTTTTTGAATGTTATACCCGGGCGACATGTTCCGCCCAGGGAAAAAAGTCTGCAAAAAAAAAATTTGTGCAGCTTCTGCCACAGCAGGCAATTTCTAGTTTTTTTCCGAAAAAATCTATCCAAAACTCAAATGTATAAACCATTATAGAATCTACCAATAATTACAACTTGTACCAACCACAATACGATCAACTGCAATTTGATTTAATAAGCTAATATGTCAAATTCCAAATAAACACAATTTCAATCTACAAAACGGGTGACGAAGTCAAAAACTTCAATCTCTCCGCAATATACAATGTAATATTCACTTCAGGATAACATGTTCTAAACGTACGGGGAAAAACACATATTCCTATAAGGGTCGCCAATATATCTCAGCACAAAATAGCATATACTTTAACCCAAATCCCCTAACTATCGTCCTCATTTCGCCGCTCGTCCTCATCATGTCATGGCTTATCATCTCCCCCGCACACGCCTCCTTCCATCCCACCACCGTACTAGGTTGTGACTCTAGCTGGATTAAGCATCTGAGAATACTTATCGTCAACTCCTAAATAACATCCTTATGAAATATGTTCACTTGTTTCGTGGAGCCGTTTCTCCTCTTTTTGTGCTAGCGATATCGACAGAGTGCGTGCTTTGAGTATGGGGAGGTATGACCGTGCCTGTTCCCTGGCAAAACCGTCAACACCGAGAATGTGCCCCCAGCTGCTATGCCCTAGCGGAACAAGGGCCATAATCTCATCCTCAATGTAGGGCACACCCGTGGGGGTGTTGAGCCTAGAACCTGTTGACCTCAAGCATCATTTCCTATGTAGTAACAAAAAACAAGTAGTTAATATATTAGTCAGGGTCACTACATTATTTCTCGACCAAATCATTTAAAGTGCGTGTTTTGGAACAAAAACTACATAATGAGCTTTGTCCTCGGGGTTCAATGCATACGGTCCGCCAACAGTATGTGTCAAGTAAGAAGTGTGGATCAGCGACGGGGGACTCTCTAGTCAGTTGAGGATTCTCATCTGCACAGATACACGTATAAAAGATGAAACAAATTTAAAATGACAAATCACAACACCACCAAAGCGTTATATTTTATATATATTTATAGTTAAAAAATATTATATATATTTTATTTATATATCATATATCATAATATATATATATTATATATATTTATATATATATATATATATATATATATATATAAAATAATTATAATGTTTATTACATGCATATCTCGGAGGGCGGCAATAGACCGGGATCCCTGTCGGCATACGACCTTGCTCTTTGCCGGTTTTTGTTTTATTTAGGGCTTCCAAGCGGGCAAGGTTCTTGGGATCATTCAAAATGCAAGCTGCGCATTCAATTTACATCAATTAAATTTACGAGGGAAAGTCGCGTTCTGAGGCGCTCAGGTATTAAGTCCGTCTCTTCCGGAATCCCAATATCTTTTCTTTGAGACGCAGCCTTCGTGCCATTGTAGATCTTTTGCAGGTGATATGCTGCTGGATGCAACATTTTTTGTTTTTTAAGGAAATTTAGATTTTTTTTTTGTGGCCAGCGGTCGGATTCCATGTGGGGACGCAAGTCAAACTGGGTCTGCAATCATATACAACAAAAGACAGAAGTTTCACGAGCATTATTATTTTATTTTTTTATCTAAAATTGTTTATTTATTTATATATATAACTAATTAAACAAATGTAGTAATCATATACACAATTACAAATTGTGAACACGATAATGAAATAAACATAAAAGGATAATGAAATAACTTACCCCAATCTTTGCCACGACCCTCGCCTTCCACTCCGGCAACATTTGGCACCAAGAAGGGTAGTGCAAGGGCAACTCCCTAACGAGCTCCTCGAGGTAGTTGGCCCAATGAGCCGCATGGTCACCGAGAGGCATGAGGGTCTCTCGGTCATTAACCTTAATTCGGTTCGGGACAGGGGCCACTCTTATCCGTGATGAGCCTGATTTACTCAGGCTTCCGGGTCTCTGCCGGGTATGGCAGCGTGCCTGCTCTTCTGTCCACCAAATGGGCTTTCGGGTCCTTACCTGCGAAAATCAAGTGAGGGACAAAGTCATAAAAATTCAAGGCAAGCAAATTCAATGTATCAAGTTTATGCTTGTATTATAATAATCCAGAAATTCTTACCTCGGTTGCCTAAGCAACCCCCATAGCCGGTGGGTACCTGATATGGAGGAGGACGATCATCACCGCCACCGTCACCGTCGTGACCCCGTGCGACATCAGCTGACATCTGTACATGTAGCATTAGGATAACATATAAAAATTTTATGAATACAAAAATAATTAACGCATGCACAACATCTCTAATTCTTACTCCATCACAATAAACAAACCTTAAGATTGTTATCATTATCTTAAGCTTGTAAGTCCATTCGAATTCTACATTTGATGTATCTTTAACAGTGTCTTAAAAGTACCCTAAAAATCTCTAGGCGCTAGCCGGGGGCCGGGTACCGCCTAGTGATTTATAGTTAGGCGGGGATTAATCGGATTGATTTTTTTATATATAAATTAAAATTTGAAATTATATATATAACATAAACGAAGTGCTTCAAAATATAATTTAAGATTCAAAGTTTAAATGGGTGCAACTCAATTCTAGATTTAAGTCGTTATTTAGTGGTCATTATAAATAAATTGAAATAAGAAAAACGAACATACATTCACATTTAGCCGATTTTTGGGCGATTTATGCCTGATTTGGCCGATATTTTTGTCCGATTATGTTGATCGATTTTTGACCAATCCGATTAATAAGGCCTTAATCTAAATCGGGGTTGTTAATCCCCGTCTGGCGCCTATGCGCCGATTAATCGGCCGCCTAGACCGATTTTCACAACACTCAAACTTTACACACCTAATATTTCACTTTATATCTCACCCTATACTAGCAGATACCCGCGCGTTGTGGCATGGCTGGTTGTAGGCAATTTGAGGACAACATTGGTAAACATGGATATAGTTGGGTAAATATTATTAGGAGTATGTGGTCTGTGTTCCTAAATATTATAAACGGATCTAGTTGATTATTTGATATAAAGTGTAATCTATATCTATACTACATTATAAATCATTTGGGACTTCTATAAAAGGAAGTTCTTAAAATTTAAGACCAAAACATTATTATAAAACAAAAATTAAAAAATTAGTTTAAAATTTTGAATTTTATGTCTCACTTAAATCATATAGTAACCGCTCTCCGATAATGATATATTTTAATGGAATTGTTTATAATAAAAGCTCACTTAACTTATAACCGTCAATTTAATGATAAAATTTAAAAAATAAAAGTGTAACCATTTACACTATTAATATTTTAGACGTTCTACTTTTGAAAAAACATATCTCTAATACTTTATAAAGTATTTGAGACATACTAAAGCAAGAAAGATAATTAGATGTGGCGATTTGTAATTTCTTTTTTTTTTACTTTTTTCTCTTTATATTTTACTAAAAACGTAAAAAATTAAATTCTTTTTTACCGAAACCCAATTTAGACCGACCCATTTAAACCCATGCTTTTAGAAAACCTATATAAATTTGGACTCGTTTAAACTCAAACCCATCTAGACCCGTGATCCAATCGACCCACATATTTTATCACCTCTAGTCTTAATCAGTAAAAACGAGAAAGATAATTACTACATTATATATTCTAAAATTTAAACCTAAAACACAAATTCTTTCTATAAAGTTGATATGCCGAGTATTTATCGAGTTCGAGCATGAAATGTGGAAATAATCGAGCTCGAGTAGAGTTTCGAGCTCGAGCTCGAGTTTTAATATTCGATTCGTGACTCTAGCTTGTGCATTTATTCGGCTTCGACCGTGCTCTTTAAACCTCTATTTTATCCGCTTTAAGATAACGTGACGTAGAGTTAAGTGGAAAATACATCTATTGTGGTTTGCTAAATGTCCTGTCTCACATACTTTGCATAATCATTTTCAAATAACCATTCTCGTTAGCTAAAAGTGAGGACACCGACTTTCTTGTTAGTAAAGTAAGCCACCATTACTTCCCTGACAGACTTTTAGCAAACCACAAATATGTATTTTGAACTTTACTAGAGTGTCCTAGAACTCACATAAACTAAACCACCTAATATTTCACGTTATATCACATATAACAACATTAATAACCTTAAAGCTTAACAAGTACAGCTCAAGGACCATGAACCACAAGTTTTTCTTATAAAATTGTTTTGCAAAATATTTCATAATCCATGATCTCTTTGCAATTTGGGGTATGAACCACATAACCAAATACTATTTAAGAGCAAAAAAACACTCTACAAAAACACATTCAGATCTGAATCTATCATCACGAACATATAATCGTTATCTCTTTTGATATCATCTATATGTTTAAATGGATTCGGAAGGTGATGCGATTATCCCAAACACCCCCAATCTTGCTTGAGGGGCCAAAATCTTCAAAAAATCAAACCTAATTCAATTTTCATCCTTAATCCCTCCCGGATCTTCTGTTTCTTTTGTGTTAGGCTTGCTTAATAACCCCTGTAATTGAGTTAACACTAGTGTTGATTAATATCGAGCGGGTTAGGCGATTTTTACCTTTTGATCTTGAAATCTGTGCGGATTTCTTTTTTTTTATTTTTTTTAATTTTTTTTTTCGATGGCAATCACCTAATTGTTTTGCTTTTTGAGTTGCCCTAAAAAAAATTTTTTTTTTGCATTGTGTAATCTTGGGTGGTCTCATGGGAAGCCACAAATCAAAGGAGGATGATGTCTCTAAGATCTCTACATCCATATTTATCACAAATTTTCCTGTCACGTTTTCTGCAAGGATATGTTTAATGCATTTTTTTTGGTAAAAATTAAACAATATTGGAAATGTCGTCGATGCGTATATCCAATTAGAGGTCGAAAGTGGAAAGAGGTTTGGTGTCTTGTTGCCGTTTTATTAATGTTTTTAATGGGGGAGATTGGTTAATAACCTATGCTAGTTTGGGTGGGGCGGTTGAAGCTTCCATGCTAACTTGTTTAGATTTCACAGAACCCGGAAAGCCTTTGAATAAGAAAATAGATAATATCATCAGCTAACAATTATGTTGGGGGTGTTAATGACGTAGTACAATGTTTACCAGATGAAGATATGGGACAAGTGGAGTGGGGGCAACTCGTATGTTCAGGTGGTGAAGGAAATAAACGTCTGTGGTTGCGGAACGTGATCATACCCCAACTCTGGTATTGGACGTGAATGTATTGAAACACATTGATCTCATCTAACTCGTTGATGGGAAGGGGAAAGAGTTAGCTTCTTTATTAACCTGAAGATGGTACGGATAAATTCAAGGTTTTCATCAATATCAAAAATAGTATATGGGTGAATTATGGGTGCATGGTGGAATGATTCAGATGCTTCAAAAAAACTTTTCCATGCTAATGTGGGTATTGGGTCTTGGTTCTCTCAGTTGATTCAAGCATCAAAGGATTTTACTATTGAAGGAAGAATTGTTTGGGTGGAGATTGAAGGCATTCCATTTAAATTATGGTCGAACAAATACATTTTAAAAGTTTGCGTCTAAATGGGGTACTTATTACAATGTTGATCAATGATGAAAACTGCTTTCACTCGACAAAGTCTGTGTAAAGACGAGGTTGGTAAGAATATTTTTGAGGCTTTAAAAATTATATTTCGTATGTAAGGTGTGTTGGATATCGCGCCAAGGACATAGTTACAGGATGGGTTCTGACTTCTTGGGGGAATCTTTGATGAATGAACATGGATTCGATGATGATGTTATATGAAGGAGATTTAAATGCAGTAGACCAGTGATGTGGGACGAAGTCCTACGGAAACGTGTTTTGAGGAGCGATCGCCTGAATTACAACTAACCCAGAGGAGTTGTCTACTGGTCAAAAGGAGAATCTTCAGCTTCATTCAACATACTGAGTGGCTTAATTCAGTATATATGAGAGTGATTTTGGGTGCTGGTGGAATTTTGATTCAGATGCTTCAAAAAAACTTTTCCATGCAAAGTGGGTTATTGGGTCTGGTTTCTCATTGATTCAAGCATTCAAAGGATTTTACTATTGTGAAGGAAGAATTGTTTGGGTGGAGATTGAAGATTCATTTATACTTATGGATTCGAACATACATTAAACGTATTGCGTCTAAATGGGGTGACTTATTACACATTGATGATCAAGATGAAAACTGCTTTCACTCGAAAAGACTGTGCATAAAGACGAAGGTTGGTAAGAATATTATTGAGGCGTTCAAAATTATATTTCTTTGGTAAAGGTGATTGTTGGATTCGCGCAAGGAAGTTACAGGATGGGTTCCTGAGTCTTGGGGGAATCTGATGATGAACATGTTCAGATGATGATGTTTAATGATGGAGATTTAAATGCAGTAGAAGTGATGTGGACGAAGTCTGAAAACGTGTTTTGAGGAGCGATCGCAGAATTACAACAAACCAGAGGAGTTGTCTACTGGTCAAAAGGAGAATCATTCCAAGGATCCATTCAACATTTATGAGTTGCTTAATAAGAAAAAAGACAATGTAGAAAGTGAAGACAAATCGAAACACAGTCCACAATACCCTCCAGGCTATACTCCAAAGGGTTGGTATAGAAACCATTTTGCAATAATCGGTGTGAGAAACTCAAGAAAGAATGTGGCGAGAATTTTACTAGGTGGTATGAGGAAGGGGTAACCGACGTTTTCAAAGAAATTGCGTTCAAATAAGGGTCAAAAAGTTGATGTAGCAGAATCGGTTTGCTATAGGCCATTTTAAAAAATCATGTGAATCCACGTAATGGTGGATCAATATTGAATTGGATGGAGAATTGGTGAATTGCGGTGCAGAATATGGGGTATAAACATGGATGGGTGTATGAATTAACATGAGGGAGATTATTGAATCACAAGCGAGTGACTGGCAGGGGTTTTCGATGAATTTTTTGTCACTAAACATTCAAGGCCTGGCCCAGAAGGCTAAAAAAGATTGGGTCAAGGAATTATGTGTAAAAAATAAAGTGAATTTTCTAACGTTACAAGAAACAAAAATAGAGAAAATAGAGATTTTTAGTGTTAAGATGTGTAGGGGCCAATTTTGCGTTTTCGATTATGTTCATGGTGATTCAGTTGTATCGGGTTGGTATTCTTTGTGTGTGGGGCTCCTATTTCGTACCGTAAAAAGACGTCACTGATGTATATTACCTTCATTATGGATTCGTGGTGTTGTGTGTGGGCGGTTGAAAACTGGGGGGGTGACTGTGACCTTCTCATTGTTTCGGTATATGCTCCTATGAATTTAATCATGAAAAGAAGGGTTGTGGGACTATTTGACTCATGTGATTAACAATTGGAAAGGCGAGGTGATTATAATGGGGGATTTTAATGAGGTGAGATGTAAATCTGAAATATTTGGGTCGAATTTTAATGTTCAAGGTGCAAACGTGTTCAATTCGTTTATCGTCAATACGGGCTTGGAGGAGATTCCTTTAGGTAGTTGTTTCTTTTTACGTGGTCGTCATAAATCTGCTACAAAGTTATTACATGAGCCAACTTGATAGGTTCTCATTTATGAGATCTTAATGATTACTTGGACGAACTTCACAGAACTCTCTCGAACGGTACTTATCAGATCATCGGCCTATTTGCTTGTGAGTCTCACTTTGATTATGGGCCGACTCCTTTCCGATTTTTTCATTCTTGGTTTTGAAAATGAAAGGATTAATGAATAATTGGTTGAAGAGCAGGAATGAGCTCCTGTGGACGAATCTAATGCGGATTGTGTACATGTGAAGATATTGAAATATCTCAAACAGAAGATTCGAGATTGGAATAAAGGTAATATGATAAGTTCTAAAAAACATAAAAGCAAAACTCAATAGTTGATCTAATGGCAGTGTGATGTAAATTGATAATAGTGAAAGTGCAAGATAGAGGTTGTATAATTAGCAATGGATGTCTTGAAATCCATTAAGATATCGACATAAATTCAATCATTGCGCCGGTCTCAAATCAAAAAGCGGGGAGATTATTTAGTACCATAGAAGGAGATGAGAATACGAGTTTTTATCACGGTGTGTTGAATAAAATCGGAGTCAACATTAACTTTCGTGGGATCTGGTTTGATGGCACATGGGTTGATCATCGCAAAGGGTGAAAAATGATTTCCCCATCATTTTAGTAAAAAGATTTTGACAAAATCCTGTTGCTAATCGAGCTTTCTATTGTTTATGAACACTTTTCGAAATTTTTATCTTGTGATCAACAGGTTGAGCTGTGGGAACTCGAAGTTTGTGTTTCTAAAGATGAAGTAATGAGGGCAGTTTGGGATTGTGTGATCTGAATTTAAAGCCATCGGTCAGACGGTTTCACGTTTGGTTTCTATCTGTCGATTCTGGAAGGTGAATGAAATGACGTGTTCTATGCCGTTTAATCATTTTATACTTATGGGGACATCCTAAAGGTTGTAACTTCGTCTTCATTGCCTTTGATTCTAAATCCCTGATGCTAACGTGGAAAAGTTTTAGTCCAATAAGTTCTAATCGAAAGATTGTAAAAATTATTGAAAAAATATTGGGCGAATAGGCTAGTAGTTGTTTTGGGGGATATTGTTAACGAGGTGCAATCAGCTTTTATTGCGGATAGACAAATTTTAGACGGCCCGTTTATTCTAAATGTGAAGTGCTTCCAATGGTTGTAAGTCGAAGAAGAAAACAATCTTTAATTTATAAAGTTGATTTTGGAGAAGGCTTTACTGATCAGTTCGATGGATTTTTTGGATGAATGTTTTGAAAAAGTTTGGGTTCGGTGATAAGTGGTGCACCTGGATTCAGAGTTGTCTTAGATCTTCGAGAGGTTCGATAATTATTAACGGTAGTCCAACGGCGGAGTTTCAATTTCACAAGGGCTTAAAACAAGGTGATCCGTTATCTCCTTTCTTGTTCATATTAATAATGGAAAGTTTGATATTTATCGTTTTCAAAAGAGTGGTGGATGCTCGTATGTTTATAAGGCTTAACGTTATGTTCTGCGTTGATGCTTTCCCATAGGCTTTTACGCGGATGATGTGATTTTTGTGGACAATGGTTACGATGACAAACATTTAATACTTAGTTCAGGTTCTGGAATGCTTTTTTCATGCGTCTGGTTTGCATATTAACATTGACAAAAAGTAAAATAAATAAACCTAATGTGGGTTCTTTTGATGATGAAAAAGTTAAGCAAGCATGCCTCAAAACTAGGATGCCCTCATTTTAAACCGCTCTTTCTCCTTACCTTAGGTTCGAAAGTGGGTGTTTCTTTATGGATAGAATTCAATGCTTGGAATGTGGTAGTAGATAATTCGAGTGTATGCTCGCATATAAGTGGGAAAAATGAAGACGCTTCAATTGGAGGACGGTTAACTCTCCTTAATTCGGTCTTTGGATCGATGCCTATATATCAATGTCTATTTTTTTGTAGTCATATGAGTGGTTCTATCGCAGGGTTGGAATCATTCGTAAGTCATTTTTTTAATGTCATTGATCCCAATTAGCAAGAGTACGTCTTGGTTAAAGGAAAAAATGTGTTGGCTTCAAAGAGAAAGGTGCCTTGGTGTTTCAAGTTTGTATGCATTGAATAGAGGAACTTATGTTCAAATGGGTGTGGAGGTTCTTTACTCGAAAAAATACTCTTTATGGTCGAGCGGTTATCAAGGCTGATCCATGGAGGAAGATGGGAAAGTGGGGAAAGCAATGTGAGTCTGCTTTTCCCGTCGTATTGGATAGACATGTGCATGAAATCAATGTTTTGAAGAATCAAGGTAATTATTCTTCTTAACTGTTATGCAAATGAAACTGGGAACGGGGATAAAAACTGCTTTCTGGTGAAGACTTTTGGATAGGTCATATCGGTCTAAAGATTATATCTCGTATCTATGCTCTCGAGGACATGTAAGTTGTGAGGTTGGCACAAAAAGTTGACTCATATCCTGTTTGGACTTTTTTTTCCGTCGAAAACCAGGGTTGGTATCGAAACAGGGCAGTACGAAGCTTTATTTGGTTCAGGTCCAAGACTTAACCTTGTTCTGTGTCAGTTCGTTGGAAATGAGTCATTGGAAGAACTCGGGTTGATTTTTTGTTTGCTTCTGCTTGAGATGTAATGTTAGAATGTTGCCGGACGTAACTACAAAGACACGGTGGATAAAACTTGTCCCTATTAAGGGTGAATGTTCATGCGTGGAAAATTAAGATTGATTCATTACGACGCGTTTTCTAATTACACGTGAGGATATGGGATATTGATATCTATTACGTGTTCTTATTTGTGACAATGAGGTGGAGTCGTCTAGCCATTTATTTTTTTAGTGTAATTGGTTTAGATGTTATTATCCTGAATGATAACACGATGGTGGGATATTACTTACATAGAGCCCGACTCATATGAGATTGGATTAAACTGGCTTGTGAATCTTTGCTTTTCTTCTAATTATAGCAGGTTCTCGAAAGGTTGTTCTTTTACTTAAATGTTCGGTTGGCAGTTTGGCAATATTATCGGAAACAAGTATATATTGAAGCGGTTTTCTTCTCCAAAGGCGATGATTTTTGAGGATATTGTGTCTCGGTCTTTTATGGTGGAGAGTAATAGTTGTAAGCCTCGTTTAGTTGGACGATTGGCTTAAAATATCTGTAATTGTCGTTTGTAATTTCTAGATTCTTGTAGTGGTTTAAAATATATTGCTGTTCAATAAAAAAAGCATCTTTGCAATCCGAGTTATAAAATGGTAATAAAATACAAGAGAATAGGCATGTTTTTAAAACATTTGCTTGCCTGCCTTAAGTAGTACCTTTCCCTCCTTATTTATAATAACATTTTTCTTGCTACTTGCCTTCAAAGCTCGATATAGGATGCATAACCCAATTGAACTTTTTTTGTATGCTAAGTTATAGTATGTACTAGGTAGCAGTAGTACAATATGATACCAGTGATAATAATTATAGCATGATAGTGTTTGGGTGTATCAAAATGTCTCAAACTTATAGATCTTAAAAATTCCTATATTTTTTTACAAATGTTTCCGTTTGCAAAATAATATCAATATAACAACAAATATAACAAAAAGGAAAAGGTCAAAATCGTTTAGACGACTTAAAAGTAGATTCGAAAAGAAGTGAAAAAACGTAAACTGGAAATCTTAAATTGATGATGAGTCGTTTGTAAGTTTTGACTTTTGGGGTGTTTAAATAGGTAGGGAAATTAGGGCCTGGATTCAAATGTGTCTTCAGCCTGGTTCTAAACTCTATTTGTCAATTTCGATTTAGATATCGAGATTGAAGGGTGTTGTTGATGTTAGATAATGAAACCCGTAGGTAGGGGTGTTCAACGTTTGGTTTAACAAACCGAAAAAAAGAACACCGGACGAATCGTATTAGTACACTAACCGAAAAATTTTTAGTTGGTGTATGGGTCTGGTTTGGAAAACGAACCGAAGTGTTTAATTGGTGTTCGGTTTGGTTATGGTTTGACAAAAATAAAACCAAACCAAACCAAACCGAAGAAACCGAATATCTTTACACACATAAAAAAAGTTAATTATATATATACTTCTATCGTATTATCATAAAACAATCCTAATTTTTAAAAATATCTTTTAAACTAATCACTCCCCAAATCAAGCATTGATGAATATTCGTGAGCAACTGAACAAGAGTTTGCCTACTTGATTATATAAATTCACATATTCTGAGCAATAGTGAAGTTGCAACTATGTTTGGATGCTTGAAGATGAAATATTCAAGCTGATAAGGTTTCTGAAGACTTTTGTCGAGGAAAATTTATCTTATTTCTCTTTCATTTATTTTCGTTAAACTTTCTCTTTTTTTTATTTACTTCAGCACTATGTGAGACTTTTTTGATGTGTTAATTTTATTTGAATATTTTAGCTTTTTATTTATAACCATAAAAACCAAAAAACCGAAAACAACCGAACCGAATTTGCCAAAACCGACCAAACTGAACTACGAATTTGATTTTCGGGTTGGATATATATTTGGCAATCTGAACCGAGAACCGAAGCGAAAACCGAATTTATATAAATATATATTTAATTTTTATATATTTATACATATATATAAAGACCATTAAAATTTTATCCTAATATAAAAAAAATATGTTTGAAACAATTATTTTTTTTGCTAAAATCCATGTAATATAATTTTAAAAATAAATAAATAGTGAAATTCGGGTTATTCGGGTCAACCCGAAAACTGAACGGAATTTAAATTCAGTTTTCAGTTCGATTCGGTTGAATAGTTGGATCCTAAACTCACACTTTATGTATAAGCCTATTTAGATATTTGGTTTCTGAGTCTCGTTTTACCAATAGCCAAATCCCTCGAGTTAAGTATTTATGTTTTTAATTCAAGAAGAGATATTTGGGTTCGGACCAATTAGTAGAGCTTTTCAATGCGTGATTAGTAAATGACTTCTGCTTATCGAATGTGTCTCTTTTTTTGAACAAGATCATTGTTTTTACTTTTCACCAAAAATTTCAATTATTTTCTTATTTAAAAGATCATAACACTTGGGCCATGGTTTCCAATTATGATAGTAAATTTGTAACGGGAATTTCATGGGAGATGCATCTTTTTTTTATGTGCATTTAAAATGTGCGGCTATAATTATTTCTCATCTTTTTTTATTTTACTTTTGTTTCTTATTTGATGCTTACTCACCTTGTAAGTCCATTTTGAATTTATACATTGGATGTATTTTTAACAGTGTCTCATAACTCACATAACCAAAACCACTTGGCATTTAACATAATTATTAGGGACTAGATATATTTAGATAAAATCTAAACTTAAACAAACAACATAGATTGCCTTAATATTTAACCAGTACAACAAATCATAGAACCAAAATTTTTTCTTATAAAATTGTTGGTTTGCTAAAAAATTTGAATAACCATTTGCCACATATGAACTCAAGTTATAAAATTATATCTCGTACTCATATTTGTAAAATGATTTGTCAAAATTTGAACTTCCCTACCTTTCCCTTCTTATTTATAATCACATTTTTCTTACTACTTTCCTTCAACGCTCGATGCGGGATGCTCAACCCAATTGAACTTTATCTTTTTACATGTTTAGATTAATCACTGACCTTTTTTTATGATAGCTTGCATTAGTAACAATCAAAAAGAGAGACAGACCCATACAGTTTACCAACAATCGTGTCATATTGGAAACGTAGGATCGAGCAGCGATAAAGCTGCACGAGACACAGGGCTGTTGGGTTTAATCTTGACCAAGTATTTTAGTATTTTAGGTAGTTAGTATTTGAGTAAATAAACTAGTTTGAAATGGTAAAAGATCATGGTATGATTTAGTCTAGGATTGACCGAAGGTTATGGAAAGTAGGTCATAGTAGTGCCTGGTCTTTAGGGGTCACATAGTACCCACGTTGCTTTCTTGTTAAGGCTATATATGAGCCTCATGTGACAATAACAAAGGTTGTACTTCATAAATAAAAGTAGTAAGTTGAATGTGAGGAGTACCATCTATTTTCTACAAGGGCTTCTGAAACTGTGATGCATAAGTTGATTAATTTCCAACATGTAAAGAAATATACTATTATTATTATTAATTTTGAAGATATACGAATGAATATAATACGAACAAGGAATTTGCTACAACTACGGCAAAGTTGAGCACACACGTGATATGGTTGAATCCATGCCATATCCACGATAAAGCTTGGTGGCTTCTTTCACATGTTGCTGTTTGCTGTAAAAGGTAACCAAAAGGTTCATATCATTATCTTTTGCGTTTGACTTTCTCATTATATATTCTTATTGATACGCGTAGTCATACGTATCATCAGATGGCCAAAACAAAGCCGTGTGTGGCATATGATCAGTTACTTTAAGACTACGGTAAGTATAGTAAGTTTACGTAATTTAGGCTTGAGGTAGGAGCGTGGGCACCAAACAGTGGGAACTCTCGTTCAACCATAAACAAGATCAAGAGAAAGAATAGTTTTTGTATGTATATAATTTGCAAGATTTGATGACTCAAAACACCATTCCAGGGAAATGAAAATCATAAAGAAAAACTGAACACAAGACAAAATCCGACGAGGCAAAGCAACAGTTGTGAAAATCATAAGTTATGAGTTACAAGACAACAAATATATTGATGCATTCCCAACATAAACATACGTCTGCCCAAAAGAGCAAGCAAGATCGATCACAGTTTAAAGCATTTAAACGAGTCATCTAACATAACCTACAAGTAGCCATTAAATAAGTAACGTTACAATTCTCGTAGAGATACCTGGCTCTGTTTGATAACGTACAGTTCTGGAAACTATCCGCTTATTCGGCCAATGATGTTTAATTGAATGAAGGAGTGCAATTTGGCCATCCATATCACGGCGTGATTTCAAAATCATGTGCAAAATCGGCCAGCGTTGTTGAACTGAATGCAGGGGGGCAATGCGGCCATCCATATCCGAGCCTGACTTCAAAACCATTTGCTTAATCGGCCTGCGATGTTCAACTGAATGCTGGCTGGCAATGCTGCCAACCATATCACAACCAGATTTCAAAACTTTACACTCTAACTCTCCATCTTCTTCGTGATGTTCAGCTTCATC
>BQNB010088985.1:0-27521 GCA_026074375.1 Tanacetum coccineum
CTTGTTTCATTCATTATTTTGTCTTTAGCAACTCAAATATAATTCATAACAATCTTCCCCTAGTTGATAATGACAAAACCCAATTGTAGTATATCCTATATCATAACACGGGGTCGATTCTTGGATTTGGCTAGTTTCTAGAGAGAGAAACACTTGAGAGAGAATATCTAGAGAGAGAAAAAGTGTTTTCTATGAAAAGAGTAAATGACTAGCTTGCCTCTTCCAAAGTTGGAAGAGGCTTATATAGTACTTACAATATACCGGGTATTAGTACCCGACTTAATACCGAAAAATGTACTATTAACAATTAAACTATGAGCTATAATAAACAGTAAATATACGGGGTGACCGAGTATTTTACTCATATCTAACATTCCCCTTTTTGTAATCATCTAATAGGGGTCTTCTTGTAGATATGCAACTTGTAAACACGTCCCCTCAAATGGTATATGTAGATGGTTAAACATTTAATCAATAAGCTTCCCCTGAAACCCATATGTTTACCATCTCTTGAATCTCGAACTCTGTAGGCTCTATGTAGTGATCACTGATGAAGAAAACTGAGTATAACGAATTTGATGAAGAAGTTGAATCTCCCAAACCTGTGTCTTATATCTTGCACTATCCACGTGACGTCAAACTTATAAATAAATCTGTGAAATATAAGTAGACCGCAACCTCTTGACAAAAACCTCATCTTCTATGAGACACATACTAAGTGATAGCAAATGTGAGCATTGAGCACCATAAGAAAAATCACACACTTTTGCTAGATTTTGACAAGTCTTCGTCATACCATTGTAAGCACGAACAAGTTATCTTTAAAGTCAATGTCCTGCTATAAACACGACTTTAAGATACGATAAGAGCACGCATCTGTGAAACTCAACTACAACATCAAATAAGTGATAATCAACTGTCTTCATAATCACATCTTCAAATAATCCCAAAACGAGCCATAAATCTAATAAGAGTAAACTATTTGAAAAATAGTCCTGTCCAAGATCCAAATCCATCCGAAAACCAAGTATTGTCCGATATCGTACAAAGCTAGCAGTACAAACTGCTTTATCGAACGACTCTGGCAGTATTAAAATCTAACCAGCAGTATTAATCTTCTCCTTTGGCAGCACTAATGAGGACCGAGCTGTACTAAATGAATAACACTAGCGGTACAAACCATCCAAAAACCAATCAGCAATACTTTTTCTGTTAGAAAGTTGTCACTAAACTGTCACTGACCTGTCTGTCACAATGCTGATGTCTCCTTCCTCCCATGCTATTAGTGACACTTTATCTGTTACTGAGTTGTTGATGATGTGTCACTAATCCTATCAATAGACTTACTAAACACAAAAGCATCAATGAAACCAAGCAGATCTCTCACCAGTAACAAGCAATAATCTGGGCATCGAGTTAGGGTTTTAAACAAACCCTAGTTGTTTGTCATCAGATCCAACAACCTGCTACTTCTTTGTTTCTTAAAGCCTGATATCATTCATCTTTGTTGCTACTGTAAATATAAGTAAATCCAAACACGAACATCATAATGGCCAATGATTTAAACAGCAGCAACCATGATTTTAGTACCAGCAGATCATACATCAAAATCATCATGCGTTCACAATTAAATAAACTCATACCAATAGACCTTACAGCAGCCTCTTGCGAATCTTTTTGAAGCCTTAGATAAATTAGGTTTTGTTCATACCTGTACCATCAGATCCTGATCAAACCACCTGCTGTTGTACCTTCTTCAATCAATGAACCGAACACAGTATCTTCTTTTTGCATAGCATTTTAGTGTTTGTTGGGAACCCTAAAATTTCTAAAAATCTGCTGCTGCCAAACATCATAAATACCAAAACCAGAAGATAAAACACGTATAAAACCTTGAACAATCCTAGATATCAAGAGCAACCCGCTCTGATACCAATTGTGGAGAATCAATTAGCCCATCTAGGATATAATAACATTGAATAACATAATATGCAGCGGAATAAATAAGAACATCAATGTTACTTCAAGGTTTTCTTTATTCACTATATCCCCAAGATCAAATGATCCTTGGAGCTATACTAACTAATACATAGATGTCTATAATACATCTATTACTATCTACTAACTATTAGACTCTCATTGGAGAGATCTAACTATGATGGATATTCTAAAACAGACGCCTCTAATACCCTTTATATAGAGGGTTTACAAGAAAACCTAGCTTACATAGGAAGCTAACTTAATTTGTATTAGGAAGCTAATTAAAACTAATTAAAACCTTCCTTTATCTTTGATATTCTTTGACTTTTCAATGCTTATCTTCATGGAAATCTTTCAGCTTTTAATTCTTCCATATGTAGAATACCAAAGTGTCATATTAATCCCTTGTTGTTTCATTCGTCTTCATTTATGCATATGTAATTTTGTAATCATCAAATCTGAGATCCCAACAATCTTCCCCTATTTGATATTACAAAACAATCTTCATGAATGAAACAATCTTCAAAGCTTCCCCTTGACTTAAGATCTTCTTGAACATGCCACCACACATAAATAAGCTGCAAATCATATATCTTGTAGTCTTCTTCCCCTTTTTGTAATCATCCAATAGGGGCTTCTGAAGATATGCAACTTGGAAACACTTCCCCTCAAGTGGTGCATGTAGATGGTTAAACATTTAATCAATAAGCTTCCCCTGAAACCAATATGTTTACCATCTCTTGAATCTCGAACTCTGTAGGCTCTATGTAGTGATCACTGATGAAGAAAACTGAGTATAACGAATTTGATGAAGAAGTAGAATCTCCCAAACTTGTGTCTTATGTCTTGCACTATCCACGTGACGTCGAACTTATAAATAAATCTGTGAAATATAAGTAGACCGCAACCTCTTGACAAAAACCTCATCTTCTATGAGACACATACTAAGTGATAGCAAATGTGAGCATTGAGCACCATAAGAAAAATCAAACACCTTTGCTAGATTTTGACAAGTCTTTGTCATACCATTATAAGCACAAACAAGTTATCTTTAAAGTCAATGTCCTGCCATAAACACGACTTTAAGATATGAGAAGAACACGCATCTGTGAAACTCAACTACAACATCAAATAAGCAATATTCAATTGTCTTCGTAATCACATCTTCAAATAATCTCCAAAAACAAGCCATAAAATCAATAAGAATAAACTATTTAGAAAAATAGTTCTATCCGAGATCCAAAGGCGTCTGTTGTCCCATGTCGAACAAAGCTAGCAGTACAAAGTACTCTGGCAGTACTAACAATCAAACCCAGCAGTACTAAGTGAAAAACGCTAGCGGTACAAACCATCTAAAAACCAATCAGCAATGCTTTTTCTGTTAGAAAGCTGTCACTAAACTGTCACTGACCTGTTGCTGAACTGTTGCTAATCTGTCACAATGCTGATGTCTCCTTCCTCCCATGCTATTAGTGACACTTTATCTGTTACTGAGTCGTTTCTGATGTGTCATTAATCCTGGCAGTACAAACCTTGGATGAGCAGTATTAATTTTAAATACGAGCAGCATTAAAATTTAAATATCATTCATCCTAAATTAATTCAGCAGCCCACGTTTATAATTCAAGCCCATTCATATTTGTGTGACATCATCCCACACCCAAAACTAACATCACAAATATAATAAATGTGGCAGCACTAATCTCGTATCCATAATCATAATCTGTCATTAAGCACATATCTCTTCCATAATCCACGTAGCCCAAATATATTCTGGTACAAGAAGTATTCAATGAAACATAATATAATTCCTAATAATTAGGAACCAAAACTGATCTTATTCAATAAATCATGTATCTTCCATAATATACTCATACCAGAAATATATCAATCAATCATTTACACATAGCTAGCTTTTTATTCAGCCTTATCCCATACACCATCATCACTAATAGCAACATAAACAATCACAAAGCATCCTTGATATCATATCAACAGTAGCACTAAAAATAACGTTGGCAGTACTAACTTTTAAGAGCAGTACTAACCTATCAATAGACTTACTGAACACAAAAGCATCAATGAAACCAAGCAGATCTCTCACCAGTAACAAGCAACAATCTGGGCATCGAGTTAGGGTTTTAAACAAACCCTAGTTGTTTGTCATCAGATCCAACAACATGCTGCTTCTTTGTTTCTTAATGCCTGCTATCATTCGTCTTTGTTGCTACTGTAAATATAAGCAAATCCAAACACGGACATCATAATGACCAATGATTTAAACAACAGCAACCATAATTTCAGTACCAGCAGATCATACATCAAAATCATCATGCGTTCACAATTAAATAAGCTCATACCAATAGACCTTACAGCAGCCTCTTGCGAATCTTTTTGAAGCCCTAGATAAATTAGGTTTTGTTCATACCTGTACCATCAGATCCAGATCAAACCACCTGCTGCTGTACCTTCTTCAATCAATGAACCGAACACAGTATCTTCTTTTTTAATAGCATTTTAGGGTTTGTTGGGAACTCTAAAATTTTTGAAAATCTGTTGCTGCCAAACATCATAAATACCAAAACCAGAAGATAAAACACGTATAAAACCTTGAACAATCCTAGATATCAAGAGCAACCCGCTCTGATACCAATTATGGAGAATCGATTAGCCCATCTAGGATATAATAACATTGAATAACATAATATGCAGCGGAATAAATAAGAACATCAATGTTACTTCAAGGTTTTCTTTATTCACTATATCCCCAAGATCAAATCTGTAACACCCCCATTTTTACTTATAGCAGCGAAAGCTAATCTAGGGTATCACTTCATAGTACAACAGTCATAATTATAGAAAACAACTCAAAAGAGACATTTTTGGAAAAATTTAGTTATCATTCATTATAAAAAGAGTTTTTACAAAATGTAGGTCCCAAAATCTAAAACATAAAGTGTGAATGATAACAGTTCAGCCATCTTCAAGTCTGAGCCACTCCGTGCCATAGATTGCTTTAAGTACCTGAGATACATGCTAAAAAGAGTCAACACAAAGGTTGAGTGAAATTCATAGGTTTATAATTAAACAGTTTGAATACAAGTCATAGTGTAATAATTGTACGAGCACAATTATTATGGAAAATGGTATTACTACATTGTATAATTGCGTCTAAACTCATGGCACACAAACTGACTTGTGTATATATATACCCAAATTGATGTGATATATATATATATATATAAAGATAATGGCCCCCGGTGTAGGTAATTGCCATATACCTATGAAATTCAAATATAGTGTGTTTGGTTACCTATCCGGCTAACACAAATAGGATTCGTCAATCCCGATAGATCTATCCATAATATTCGCGTTCACTCGTAAGTGATTAATGGTCCATGATAATGAGGGACTTTTGGCATAAAGTGATTTAGACATTAATTGTAATGGTATATTAGGATAGCATATAATCTGGAAAACACTTGTATTCATAATTTATAGCATGTATCCCCCTCACGGGTTTATAAAACATTAAAGAGATTTAAAAGTGAGGCTATGAACTTACCTTAACAGTATAGGGAAATCTGAGTGATTAGCAAATGTATATGAAATGAAAGTAACGGCTTCGTCGCACGCAACCTGGGGTAATATGTCAAGTCTTAGTTTGATTGAATATGTTTTACATTATAATGAATATCATCTTTGATTAAATTGTTATGGAGTGTTGTATCACCGTTTGGGCCATCATAATTCAAAGGTCATTCGGTAAACATTTGAGGAGCTAGGGCACTTTAAATTGTAAGCCCAACAACTCAGTCAAAACATAATACCTAGATGAAACCTCTTAATATGAAGCTCCCTAGTATTGTGATACGATATAATTGGTTTTAAGTGTTTTTCTTGATAACTGGAAACGATAAGCACATCAAGCGTTAATTAAAGTTATGTCTTATAAGGTTTTGAACATATTTTTATACTTTTTCAAAATATTACATTTTAGACCCTTAAGAATGAAAAATGGCAAAATATACCTTTAGAGTTTTCACTTTTACAAGTTTGGTCCTTCTAGTTTAAAAGATGTACAAAGTAAACCTTGTACTTTAGAAAGTGACATAATAGACCCTTATAGTTATAACTTTGATAAAATGACATTTTCAGTCCCTTTAGTTATAAGTTTTAGAAAGTTACGATATATACCCCTTGCATGGATAATATTTACAAAACAAGTCCGAATTGCCATGCAAGCTATTTTTAACATTCCAAAAGATATTGTAGGTTATATATTATTAGAATAGGCTAAAATATGAAGGTTTAACAAACAAAGATTTTAAAATAACGATTCGTTAAGCTAGAAATTGAAACGGGTCAAATTAGGGTTTCAAAATGAAAACACGCGGGTTTTAAGCTCAAATTATTTCAAAACTTAATAAAGCACTTATTATAATGTTAGATAAGATTATTAGAATAGATTATAACAATAGTTTACAAGTTAGCTATATAGATAAGAAAAAACATAAAATTATGGTTTCATGCGCTCGGTTTGGAATCAAAAAGGTAAAACACATATGTATTTTTGAGTTCAAAGCTATTAACAAAGTTTAAGTCATGAATCATATGAATCATTAAAGGTTATAAAACATATTTTTAAGCTTATAACCTGGTTTTTGAGCTTAGAGCTTGGAAAATGGGTCAGAAATCAGGACTTTTAGCTTTGTACGCTAAATAACGACCCTGGGCTTCTTTTCATTGGTTTCTTTGCTTCAACTTATGATCTTAAACTTCTTAGGACCCTTCTTTAAACGGGATCAAAAGAATGCTGCATTGTAGGATATATAAGAAGAAGTGGGGATGAGTTGAAATGATGTATATGCGTGGGTTAATATTAGAAAGTTACAACCCTTGGTGGCCAAGTTTGAGGGGGTGAGGTGTCCAATATCTGATGGGGTTGTATTGGAGGGTCTATGAGGGTGATGTGGTGAACCTATGGTGCAAGGTGGAGGTTTGTGGTGGGCTTCTTGGCCGCATTCTTAGTCCCGCAGCATAAGGAGGTGAACAAGAGGGATTTTTAGCCAAGAAATCACAAGGTGCTTACAAGTAGGTGATGGAGCTGCTTAAAGGAGGTGCTTGGGCTGTAGTAGGTGCATCATCAAGGTGCTTGGATGCAAATTTATCCTTGAAATGGTTCAAAAAGAAAGAAAAGTGTATACGGGTTCAAGTAGGGCTCGAATTGGGTTTTCTTGCTTAACTTTTGCGTACACTTGATTAATAAGGATAGATTTCACAAGACTTGTATTAAGAGTTTACAACAAGATTTGATAGGTGGTTCGGGTTTAAAATGGGTGAAAATGAGTAAACGGGTCATAGTTTGAAATTAGGGTTCGTTTAGGGTTTTCTAGGTTTAATTCTTGTAATTGTTATTGAAATGATGATGTAATGATGGAATGTGATTTTATAATGTTGAATTTAATAATTAAACAGATTTAAGTGGTTGATTGACGGGTTTAAAATGGATAAAAATCAAGAAACGGGTCACGGTTTACTATTTAGCTCGGTTAGGGTTTCTAACTTGGAATTCTTGTAATTTCATGAAATGAGAATGAATATGGATTGAAAATGAAGTATATGACTTGCTTGTAACTTGTACTTGATAGATTGTACAAGATTTTTTTTAGGAAAACGAAGGTGAAACGGCTATTTTGAAGATCATGCTTAATGATTTATACATTGTGCTTTTAAGGACTTGTACCTTGACTTGGAGGGAGTTTATATTTCAAATGAGATGTTATATTACTTGTACATATGCTTTAGTAGCTTGTGCATTCACTTTAGATATTAACCTTTCATGGAATTAGGGTTTAGGGGTATACGATAACGGTTTAAAGCCTGTTTTGATATAACATCGCAAATGGTACATTATATGAGTAATGTACTTTGTAAAAATGATATTAAGATATTGAATTGACATATTATGATGTTTGCCTGACATATATGAATATAGGATTGCCATAGGTAGGTTGCTGAGCTAGGTAACTTTAGTTATACAAATATACATTTGCCATATCGAATATTGGTAATGCAAAGAAATTGTATAAAAGCGAAAAAATCCATGAGAAAAAGTGATATATTATATAACAAAGAGATATTACATTGTTGAAATTTGTGGGTTGTTATAGTCTCCACCCCTTAAAGAAATCTCATCCCGAGATTTAATCGAATGATGGAGTGTAAAAGTTTAAAGATTCATTCATAGGAAGATAATATGAAGTAAGGGATTTGTTTGCACAAGCGGATCACAGATTGAAAAAAAATGTTGTTTGTACGTATGTTACATACTTAAGCCTACTTATTTATAATTTGTCACTTACAAAGAGAAGCGTCCAAATCCTTGTAACTGAGAATTTATAAATTCATAGTTCAGAGGTTTATAATTTCCTTATTCAAATGAAGAAGCGTCCTAATTCATTTCAATAAGATGATTATAAATCATCCTACCTAAGCATAAAACATGATATCGAAATGGTAACGTGTAGAAATGATATGATTTTTCAAAACCATCAAAGGTAATGAGAAGAATAATGAATATTAAATTGCAATGAGCCACTTGTCTATTTTTAATGAAATAAGGCTTCAAAGGTGTGAGGGGAGTATTTAGAGTTGAACATAATAGAATTAATGGAATTGACAACAATGTCGAGTTTTGATATTACCAGATAACAAGATGAGATGGAATCACTTTATTATTTCATGGATAACTTTACATATGAAACTTAAAAAGTGTTGATACTTATGCTACGTGTCTTGTGATAGGATTCTAGATAAAAGCAACAAATGACAAAGATTGTAGCTTGATGTTTGGGGTTTTCAAACTTATGAAGTGTGTTTCAGAAGATTCTGGTGATGAACTTGAATATCCTCGAGAGTTGTTTCTAGAGTAGAAATCCTAATGCGAACAAAAGCAAACTCGTCTCTAAGCATGTTTCCCTGTGGCCCTGTTGCTTGATTTTGAGCATTGATTTGCATAATGTCCTTTCTTTCCACAGGCACTACAAGTTACGGATACTGTTTGGAGGTTGTTTCTAGTGGTTGATCTTTTGTTTCTGCAATTCTTGGTTAGATGACCTACCCTGTTGCAAGTCCGACACTTGACAGTGCATGGTCCTATGTGATGCAGGGTGCATTTTTCACATAAGGGACGATTCCCAGTATACCTATTGGAGGCAGCATAAGTCCTGAAAGTTTCTTGCCTTCTATTCTGCTATTGGTGGTAATCATTGTTACGGTTGTTATTGTTATAGTTATTCTGATAGTTGTTGTTGATGATGATGTTTCCTTTATCCTTAAGCTTTCGTTTGTGATTATTGGTTTCTTGCACAGAATCATGCTTTATTATCTGATCCATTAACCTTTGGGCTATGTTGGTGGCTTCCTCTAAAGTTTGAGGCTTCGAGGCAGTAACATTTCCTTCAATACTTCCGGGTAATCCACTGATGAAGATTTCCATGAGTTTCTCAGAATTTGGCATCATGTTTGGGCATAAAAACTGCCAATTCCTGGAACCTTCTAATGTAAGTCTTAAGATCATTTCCTTTCACAGTCAAGTTGTAAAATTCGTCTTCCATTTTCTTGACTTCAGTTCAAGGGCAATACTTATTGGTTAAGAGTCTTTTCAATTCGGTCCAAGTGATTTGATTGGCTTGATTTATTCCAATAGGTTGGGCGTATGAATTCCACCAGGACAGGGCATCATTGGTTAAAGTACCGGTAGCAAATGTCACTTTTTTTTCCCCGGCACAGTTGCTACGAGAAAATACCGATTCAGTCCGCTCAAACCAGCGAATGAGGCCAATTGCTCCTTCTGTACCATTGAAGTAGAAAGATTGACAGCTAATGAACTCTTTATAGCTTCCAATTTTTGCTACAGGAGTTTCAGTAGGTCTGGTGTTCCTGTTGGGATTACTAGCACTTGCCATTGTTGCAGTTTGTGCTTCCAGAGCTGCGGCAATGCCATCAGCAATCAGTTTCTGGATGGCAGCCAAAGTTATGGCTAGTGTTTCAGATGTTGACGTCCTTTTCGAAGGCATTCTATCTACATAAGACAACATGTAGTAAGAATGGTGATGCTTAAAGAGTAATGCTTATTTTTGAATTTTAAGCATCTAGAGGTTATGGTATGATTCATGATGAAGACGAAGATAATGATGCATATGATGATGATGGAGATAATGATGTAAGAGAGATAAGTTGGTATTATAAAACAATAAGGTATGTAACGGGATTTCCTTTGTATTATCTCATAAACAACTTGCCTTTTTACTATACATAGTCAAAATTTGACAAGTATTGTTATTTATACCATACATCCTGTGGCTAGGTTCTAACTAGTCTAACAGTTTGTTGATTTTAAGCTTGTAGATGACATACTAAAGATCCTCCTGATCCGTTTGGTGATGAGCTTGAATTTCCTCAATGATTTGTTCAAGATTGGAAATTCTGAAGTGAGCAAAAGCAATCTTATTCCTTTGCCCTAATTGCTTTCTTTGAAGTTTGATAATCTGGGAACAGAATCTCTTAAGTTCGGTCTTTAGTTCGTTACCATCTTTTTGTATGATCATCTTATCATTAATACGTCCTTCTTCCATTTTCTCAATGCGGTGAAAAGAGAGTTCTTTTAAGTAATTTAAAATATCCTCGATTTAATGCTTCAGACACATCTTAATTGAACTTTTTCCTATCTCAAATATCTGAGGTGGGGTAGGAGTATAAACTGAGAAAGATGGTGATACCAAATTACAGATTTGATTCTGAGATGGATTAGTAGAAGAGAGTGATGGAAGACCGATTGGGTTCGTAGATGGTAATAGTTCCTCGGGAATAAAGAAATATCGAGGGTCAAATAGTAGTGATGGTGGTAACACTGGAGATGGAGTTAAAATAGTCTGTGGAGTAATAGGAGCTGGTGATGAAATAGGTGATTGTACGTCCTTCAAATAAGGATTATTGTAGAAAGGTAAGAATACTGGTGGGATCATGTTATCTTTAGAGTTTTCCAAAGAGTTAAAAGAACTGCTTCCCGATGAAGCTGGAATAATCCAGTGAAGACCTGAAGTACTAGTTTAAATATTCATAGAAAAAAGCATCCTCAACATTGGAAGTAGAGTGGTTGAGAAGACATCGTTCTGTTAACAACCCAGTCGTAAATAACATATGTTATTTATGTAATAATATAATAGTTATGTATCTTTACATACTGTTCCGGAATGTAGTGGCACGGAGGACTTTGATGGCTGGAAAAGAAAAGTAGTTACAGTGAAGTTTGAACCTGTCTTCTCTATAACCGATGCGCAGGATTACCAATCTGTAACACCCCATTTTACTATAGCAGCGAAGCTAATCTGGGTATTACTTCATAGTACAACATCATAATCATAGAAAACACTCAGAAAACAAAGAACGTGTGTTTCAAAGATACGTTTATCATTCATTTAAAATCAGAGCTTTTACAAAGCAGTCCCAAAATGCTAGTTCATATAATTGAATGATAACAAGTTTAGCGCATCGATACAAGTCCTATTGCCACCCATGCCGATAAGTTCTCAATTACCTGAGATAACACATGCTAAAAGAGTCAACACAATGTTAGTGAAATTCATAGTTGAAATGTAATAGTTGATATAACAAGTCTCATAAGTAATTGTTATAAAAGCAATTGTATATATAATGCGTTATGAGTGTATATTGGTACGTTGTTATACACCCATTATTTGTAATAATTGCAACGAATACAATATCATGGAAAAAAATGGTATTGCGATTTATAATGTATTTAATTTGTCTAAGCTCATGGCACACAAACTGACTGGTGTATGTAATACCCATATTCGATGTGATATATATATAGAGAGAGTAATGCCCTCGTGTAGTGTAATTGCCATATACAATGAATTCAAATATAGTGTGTATTGGTATCTATCCGCAACCAAACAGGATTCATCAATCCCGATAGATCTAAACCACTAATATTCGTCGTTCACTCGTAATGATTAATGGTCCGCATGATAATGAAGGACTTTTGGCATATAGTAACTTAGACATTAATTGTAATGGTATATCAGGATAGCATATAGCCTGGAAAACACTTGTATTCGTAATTTATAGCATGTATCCCCTCACGGGTTAATGAAACATTAAAGAGATTAAAAAGTGAGGCTATGAACTCACTAAGTCTTTGAAAAGTAATCACATTGTTATAAGATAAACGAGTAATCAAGAGTTTGTAAAAAGCAATTACCCCTCGCGGGTTTATAAAACATGTAAATAAGTAAAAGCGAGGCTATGAACTCACCTTAATAGGTAGTTGTAATAAATATTCCAAAATGAAAGCTGACGACTTTATCGCAATCTCAACAGGAAAGGTTGATATAGCAAAATGATAGTAAACAGCCACGTCACGCAACCTGAGTAAATATGTTAAGTCTTAGGAAGATTGTACATCAGAAATTATGGTTCAAAGAGATCTAATATTGTTTATGGAGTTTGATCGGAAAGTGGAATTATTGTATACCACTGTTGGGTCATCTAATTTCAGAGGTATTTATAAACTTATGAGTAGTCTAAGAAGGCACTTTAAATCGTAAACCGCAAAACGCAGATCAGAACGTAATACCAAGATGATAACCCCATAATATGAATCTCTCTAATATGTATACGATAATAGATTCGGTTAGTATTTTTATAAAGCACATCGATGATGAATTATATAATAGTTATAACATAATCGGTTTTAAACGTTTTGCTCAATAACTGGAAATGTTAAGCACGTCAAGCGTTAATTAAAGTTATGTTTTGTAAGGTTTTGAATACATTTTATACATTTCCAAAAAGTTATATTTTAGACCCATGAGAATAAAATGGCAAAAAAATACCCTGGAGTTTTCACTTTTACAAGTTGGTCCATCTATTTAAAAGAATATTACAAATAAACCTTGCACTTTGAAATTGACAAAATAGACCACTATAGTTAATAACTTTGGTAAAATATACATTTTAAGTCCTTTTAGTTAATAAGTTTTCAAATTACGATAATACCCTTGCATTGATAACGTTTACTAAATTTAGAGTCTGAATTGCCATGCAAGCTTATTTAACATTCCAAAAGACATTTTAGGTTGTTATAGCTTATTTAATATAACAAAAAATATGAAGATGTAACGTAACGAAAGTTTGAATAACGATTCGTTAAGCCGAAAATCAAAACGGGTCAAATAGGTTTTACACGATAAACGCTTTGGTGTATTAATCCAAAATTCTTTCAAAAATCCAATAAAGTTGTTATATTAACATTTAATTAAGGCAATTATGATATAATTATAACAACATTTAGCCATATATAAAAAAAACCGCCCCCCTTTTTAGAATTACTGAAAAACACAAACTTATGAGTTCGGTGACGGTTTGGATCAAAAATGGAAAACACATATGCGTTTTTGAGTCAAACTTTTATAGTTATTGAAGTCATGATGCCTATGAACATTATAAGGTATGAAAATAGATATGTGAGCTTACAAACCGTGGTTATTGAGCTTATATCTTGGAAATGGTCAATCGGACTTTTAGCTCGTACGCCTAGAATAACGACTCCGGGGCTTTTAAGCTTCAATCTTCTCTTGATTATTGTTCGTAGGGACCTCTTAAGAACTTCTGAAGCCAAGTTTTTAGCTATTATGGTATAAGAATAAGATGTGGGAAGATAAGAAAAGGGTTCCCACCTATTTATAGTCCGAACTCACTTGGAGCCAAGAAACGTCTCCAATCTTAGGACATGTGTGGGGTGATTTAGGATAGCTTAGACTGAGTTAGTGAGAGCAAGGTATGAGTATGCAAGTTAGAATTAAAGAGAAGGATTGGATCAATCCTTGTTGCACGAGCGGCTAACGTTAGTGACAAAGGAGTGTGTGTTGGTTTTTCTAAGTCAAAAGGAATGCATCAAGTAGCTTGTTAAGCTCTTAGGCATAAGGAGTTGATTCAGCCGTGGTGCTTTTTGCAAAGAGTAGCTTCATAAAATTTGGGGGTGGGAGGGGGGGTCACATTGCAAAAAAAATAAGAGGTCGCGGTTCATACGGCTCGGTAGGGTTTTCTTGTTTTATAATCGAGTACACTTGATTAGAAATGATAGATTAATGATCATAAGACTTGTATTAAGAGTTTACAACAAGATTTGATAGGTGGTTTGTGTTTAAAATGGGCGAAAATGAGTAAACGGGTCAAAAGTTCACATTAGGGTTCGATTAGGGTTTCTTGGATTTAATTCTTGTACATTGTTGTTAATATGATGAAATGATGAAGGAATGTGATTTATAATGTTGTAATTTATGTTATTACAACTTATTTAAATAATGGTTGAGGTTAAAAATGGATAAGAACCAAGAAACAGGTCACAGTTTACTATTTAGCTCGGGTTAGGGTTTCTAACTTGGATTTCTTGTAATTTCATGAATTGAGAATGAATATATAATTTAAATGAAGTGCATGACTTTCTTGTAACTTGTACTTGATAGATTGTACAAGATTACTTAGAAAACAGAGGTAAAACGACTATTTTGAAGATCATGCTTAATGATTTGTACATTGTGCTTTATAAGACTTGTACCTTATTCTGGAGGGAGTTTATATTTCAAATGAGATGTTATATTACTTGTACATATGCTTTAGTAGCTTGTGCATTCACTTTAGATATTAACTTCTCATAAGATTAGGGTTTTAGAGGTATACGATAACGGTTTAAAGCCTGTTTTGATATATTGTTGCAAATGGTACATTATATGAGTAGTGTACTTCTACAAAATGATAAATATGATGATTTATTGACATGTTATGATGTTTGCTTGACATATACATAGATAGGATTGCCATAGGTAGGTTGTGTGAGCTCGTTAACTTTAGTTATGCAAGAAATGTTGCATATTGAGATATTGGTAATGCAGGAAATGTAATAAAGCGAAAAATTTCCCTGTAAAAATGTGATATATTATATAACAGAGAGATATTACATTGGTGAAATTTGTGGGTTGTTATATAAACTACTTAAGACCGAGAAAATTGTTTTTCTCGTTATTAGGATAAGTTATCTTTATAGATAAACTTTCCATTCTTTGAAGTCCGAGTTATGTGTTGATTTGCACATAAGCCATTAAGATAGATAGAAATTACATGTTTTGAAACTTTTGAACTCTTGCTCGAACTTTATTTACACACCCGTGTCAATATTAATCAACATTTCTAGTTACTTAAATGTTATCGATTTTAAGAGACATGTCGAGAGGATTCTTTTTGGAATTTTTTGATTTTTTTTCTAATTTTGTATTTGATTTTTAATTTTTAACCTCTTTGAGGTGCTTTTCTGTTTGGTCTTGCTTGATAGCGTGCACAGTAACATACTGCTTGCACTATGTCTGGTCTACTAGAAGTCATATACATGAGTGACCCGATCATACTTTGATATCTTGTTTGGTCAACGGGTTTTCCACTCAAGTCTGCATCTAGTTTAGGTTTATTAGCCATTGGTGTACCAATGCTATCACATTTGTCCATTCTATGTTTTTTAAGTATTTCTAAAGCGTACTTGGCATAGTTGATAAAGATACCTCTCAGGGATTGATGGATCTGAAGTACTAAAAACAATTTCATTTCCCCCATTAAGGACATCTCAAATCTACTGTGCATCAGTTTTTCAAATCTTTTAGAAAATTTTAGGTTTGTAGACCTTGAAATAATGTCATCTAAGTAAATTTGTACAAGTAGAATATCCTCCCCGTATCTTATCGCAAATATAGTAGGGTCAATAGTACCTTTAGTGAAACCTTTGGACATCAGGAAATTTAAGAGTTCATCATACGAGGCTCTCGAAACTTGCTTGAATCCATATAGAACTTTCCTTGGAAGGTAAACTTTCTCTTGATGATCAGGATCAACGAACCCATCTGGCCGAGAAACATAAACCTCTTCCTTCAGTGAACCATTAAGAAATGCCGTTTTGACGTCCATATGATAGATTAGAAAGGATTTATGTGTTGCATAGGCAAAGAAAAGCCTAACTGCTTCCAAGCAAGCAATTGGTGCAAACGATTCTTCGAAATCAATACCCTCTTCCTGAGCATATCCCTTAGCTACAAGTCGTGCCTTATTTCAAATTACAGTGTTGTCTGCATCCTTTTTGTTCATACCATTACGCACTTTAGTTTTGATGTCCATCTTTCCAAAGGTTTGGCGACTACTTCCTAAGATCTTAAAGTCTGTCAAATTGATGACAGCTCTTCCGCATCGTTTGCTCCATGCGTGATCAGACCATTTCTTCCTTAAAGTTTTTCCAGTTTGGGGCAACACTACACGTTAGCGCTGAACACATGCACATTGTTAGGATCTGTAAACAAGTCGAATGTCTCTTGTTTGCACAGCTTGGATGGATTATTACGAAACAGCTTGTTCTAAAGAGGATATTCTTGGTCCCCTCGGTAGAACGGATTAGTATGCGATGGTAAAATGTATGCCATATTTAACCATTATCAACATTGCGTGGAGGAAGATCTCAACACGAGCAAACTTCTTGCACTGGTGTACAAAAAAGGAGTGAAAAATTCATAATGGTTACAAACTGTGCATTAACTGCTTGATTAGTGTTGTTTTCCTCAACATGAACAGTTGTTGTTGGAGTTATCGGTTCTGTTGTAGGTTGAACATTCGTTGTAGGTTGTATGTTTTGTTGTTGATAATTATCAGAGAGAGCGGAAGACTTTGACACACTTCAATTTCTTACAGTGAAGTATTCTTCGAACAAATGACTGAATAGAAAATTCAGCTCTTGTTGTGACGAATCTGTTTTTTCGCGTTGGAGAGAAACATTAGAACCATCGTTTGAACTAGAATTCATTGTTATGGTCGATATTTTGTAGTTCTGATGGATTATGATCAGAAGTCATTTGGTATTTGGGCAGGCGGGCCAGAGTTGTCATCACATCTGAACGCAAATTTATCGTTGGGTGCGAGGCCTGAACTATTATGATCAGACGTCATTTCCTTGATTTCATCAGTTTTGAATCTCTTAAACCCCTGGTTTCTAAGATATCATTCTTTTCAGCAACAAACTCTGAGTCTGTCCTTTTTAGGATTGAAAGATGTACATGCACTTAAGTTAATAGCACCTATACTGACATCAAGAGTTTGTTCGCATTCATATGGGTTAGTGATATCTTCATTTGAACCATTTGGGGGTTCACTATCAACCTTGGTTGTGCTAGAGGTGAATATCTTTCTAGTTGGAACCCATCTAAGACCAACAATCTTAAAAATTCTACCCGTTGGTTTCCACCTAAGATAAGATCTAGGAGTCGTTGTTTTCTCATGCACTATGGAAGTTATTTTGTTAGAAAACCTATGTCCTGTAGGAATCTTTTTTTCTGGTTTATTTGCAACACTTATTTGCTCTATGGGTTTGTTTCTGTTTGATGTCTTATGGGGTGGTACCTTAGTACGTGAGTTGACCTCATTCAAGAATTTTGTTACACAAGAATCTTGATTTGCATTAAAGATACATTTTTGACATGTCGAGCAAACAAAGTGTTTCGAGTAAAAAAAAAATTAGAATTCCTAGAGTGTTCTGCTATGGGCACAGTCTTTGTCGTTACACAACTACTCTTAGATGCCGGCCAATTCCTAGACTTTTGGTCATTGATACTAGGTTTTGGTTTACTACCATTAGTTGTACTTTGTGATGTAGCAGAAGACATCACACTAGGTCTTGAATTCATACCTCTTTCTTGTGTCTTTTTCTTAGCTTCCTCTAGATAGTGATTATAAACCATGTCATTTGAACTATACCTAGATGAGCCAGGTGCAATCATGTGATGAGATTTTGCAAAAGCAGATTCTTTTCTCTTAGTCAAATAATATGTAGTGACTGGTTTTGGCAAATCGTTTTTCACATCAACTTGGGAGGCAAACCGTGATTTTGAAGATGTAGGTCGTTCAGATTTAAATGCATTCGATTGTCTAACAACTGATTGGTTTCTAAGTGGATGTAAAATCGGTTTCCCCAAGATTGATGGTTTTGCAAACTTAGTATTCACACTATTCCCTGTTAATTTTCTTAACTCATTTTTTAATGCTGCTATTGTAAACCCTTTTTCCTGAAGTTGAGCTTTGAACTCAACATTGTGAGCAATCAAATAAGTTGTTTGTTCTATAGTCTTAGTTCTCGTTGCTTTGATAGAATCATACAGTTCTTTGTAATGCTTTTTCAAAGTCTCATTTTTCTTATTTAAATGCTCATTCTCTGTAAATAATTTAGCCATACTATGTTCTAGTTCAATGTTTGTTATCTCAAAATCATCAATGTTCTTTTTAACTTTGGCTTCATTACTTTTTGTTTTCAAAAATTGGCCTTGTTGCCTTGATTTTAAAACATTGTTTTGCAATTGAAGTTCAACATTAATGCAATGTGCTTCAAGTTTTGAAAAATCTTGTTGAAATTAGGAAACAGTCTTTTGAGACAAATATTTTTAGATTTTTAGAGATTGATTTGAAAGATCAGTTGTCTTGTTATTAATTAATTTAGCAAGCAAAGGACGTATGTCATGACATTGTTCAGCATCCTGGTTAACCCCTCCTTCATTATTGAATTCAGGTTGCTCAGTATGTTGTTGTTCTGTAGCAAGGACATTACATTCAGTAGTTAATTATACCTCAGCTATTGGCTCTTCATCATATACGGGTTTGATATCTGCATCATTCCTTGACTTGCTGCTTGTATCCTGCTTTTCAAATTCTGTCCCACTGCTCTTTATGACAACCAAACCAGCATCCAATGCTTTACACGTATCAACCTTTCCCTCTTTTGTCTGCATCTGTCTTTCATTCACCCTGCTGTCGTACTCTCTTTTATGCAATGCTCTTTCATCAATTGACTTCTTAACAAATTTCATGTGTTGGATCAATGTATCACGGAATTGTTGAACCTCGATTCGAGTGTATTTTATAAAGTACTTGCCTGTCATTTGACCATCATCATCATCTTAAGAGAACTGTGAATTGATGAACGTATGAAACTGTGTCTTGAGTACTCTAAAAGCAGCCATGGATCCAATCTATTGAAATTTTTCTTTGTCAAGTGGCTTTTCTAGTTGATCCACATTTAGGTACATTATGCCTGTGAAAGTCTGAACATCTTGATCAAAGAGTTCGTAAATGCTCGTTTGAATCCTCGCTCGATTCGAGTTCCTTTTAAGTCGTTGTTTGAAAGAACCTTGAGGTGTGAATGGAGTAGTCAAAAAGATACCACGCAACTTTCTTTTGCTTTATAAATTGTGAAGTGAACATGAAGATAAAGTATCTTTCATTTCTATTTTAACGTGAATTGTGAAGTGAAAATAATTTATAGGATCTTAAGTAGGTAAAGTGATTGTTGTTGTGGATTGTTGTCAATGAATCGGTGTTGTTATGAGAGTACATTATTTGTTTGATGAGTTAATGAAGGACAAACAATGAAATTATGAAGTCGTTAATGGTTCTTTGTTAACTATCGTTAAAGATTTGTACAAACAAGGACTAACGATGCAACACTTTTGGTAGAAATGACTAATGGTGAAAAGATTTGCCAATTAAGGAGTAAAGGTGAAAAAATTTGAAAGTATTATTTAAAATATCTAGTTAAACTTTTTCTTTTTGAACCTTTCAAAATAAATTGAACCCTTTCCTATTTGACCTTTCAAAAAAATATGAACCTTTTTTAAAACAATTGTGAATTAAGTAGTACGTATGCATGTTATATTATTTTCTTAATTTTGGTATTCTTCTACATTAAAACAAGGCGTAGGGTTAGGATGGTGTTGGTTTACTGTTTTTGTTTCGTTATGTTCGAACAATAATGAAGCACGTTACGATGATCGTGAAAGTATCGCGATGCTTATGGATGTCGTTAGAATACTCGCGAACGGCAAAACTTAAAATCCAAAACGCAAAACTTAAACGTTTAAACTTCCAAATAAAAACTTTTTCCCGCCTTGTTGGTTACTCGACTTCTCTGAACCAAACCTGTATCCCTAACTGTCATATTTCGCTGAAAGAAAAAGTTGCATATTTCGCTAAAAGAACAAGTTGCATATTTCGCTGAATGAAACAACATGCTTATTTCGCTGAATGAAACAACCTATCATATTTCTCAGAAAAAAAAATGTCATATTTCGCAGAATGAATCAACTATCATATTTCTTAGAATGAACATGTTTCCCCTATTTTGATGTTTTAATAGAAAATTCTTATTTCGTAGTCTTAACTAAAATTGTCATAAATCGCTGAATGAACCTGAATTTGCCTATTTCACTGTTTAAATCGAAAATTGCATAAATCACAGAATAACCTGAAATGACTTATTTCACTGGATTAAGTAGTGACATATTTCGCTGATCTGAAGATTAACCTTATTTTGCAAAATTAAAAAACTAAGCCCAGAAATAAGTTCGTAAATAAGCAGTTATTAGTATGAAATAAGGCAAAGAATAGATACAAATAAGCGAACAAACAAAATCTATCGAGAATAAGCAACCTAAAACAAGCCGAAAATCAATGAAAAAATAAAATAGGCCAAAAAATATAAACCACAAATAAGCCGTATCCCATAAGCATGCATAAACTGTCGAATAAGCTCAAACTTACCACAACCTAACACTAAACTCACTCGTGGCTCTGATACCAAATGTAGGACCTAATATATCACTTCACTTCCATAATCAAAACAAGAAAAGAGATAAGCTAATGATAAGAAAAATAGAGAGAAGTTAGAGAGAGAAAGAAATAAGAAAGAGTAAAGGATTACTATGTGTAAATGTTTCTTACAAATGAGCAACCAACTCTTCTCTATTGTGGAGAAGGGGTATTTATACTTCTTCCATAAGGCTTGGATGCATAAGGGCTTTCTATGGGTCGGGCTTGGGATTACTTGGGTTAAAACCCGCAACACGTGCACAATTAGATTAAATTAAATAAGCCTGATGTGTCGTTGTGTATGTGTTATTTATGTATCAAGTTTTACTATTTATTTTATGCCGACTATACCTAAAAACAACACTTTAACGGGCAGTGTACCCGGTCAGATGGAGTTTCGTGGTAAGTAGGGTGTCGATCACTAAGAGAGAGAGCGTTAATATCTAATCTATCAGTATTTTAGTTATCTAAGTTAAACCTAAAACTAATGCAAAAGGGGGTTTTAGCCTGAGAGACTGGCACGAGTTTGTGTATCTAAGCTAAGGTTTTGATGACAAGTAAAACAATAAACACACACAAGAAGATAAATAAACGATAGAGGAACTGTCAAGAACTAATGTAAGGAAAACGTATCAACCATGAATAATCCGATAAAACACAGGTTTGTTTATTGGTGCAATGATTGACTTATCTCGAAGGGCATATCATTCCTAGACTTAGGCGGTACTTCTTCCTAAAGACTGAATACGTTAACTGTCCCAATAAGAAACGACATCCGCATAAAGCAAGCAATTGTTGATTAAATTTATCTTCGGGTATTAATAATAGGTGCTCCTACTAAACCCTACTCATGGAGACTTTACCCACTTACACCCTTAAACAACCTCTTTAAATACTAGTAGCCATTATCCGGTCCTTACACATTTAGACTAGAACACGTACTCGTTGGTACTAAGGTCACCTTATGGCTCAACTAAGCTCACAATCAAAGGGCAAAGATAGGTCAATATTTGTGATCCTATGATTTTAGATATATAAATTGCAATATGAAGAGCTATCTCGGACTATTAGCCTACGCCCAAACAACACTGAAGTTACAGCGCATTAAATATGTAGGACTAGACCCAGTTGAATGATAGGTCGCATACTTAAGCACGTAAACGAATATAAATTGATAAACCTAAATAACAATCAACAATAAATTAAGTAATCAAGATAAACAAACCAAACATTAGATCTTCATAAACATGGCTGATACCTAAAGGTATCAGCTGATAGTCATTGTAAAAATACACGCGGTTTGATATATGAACGATTAAAATAAAGAAACCTTAATCGAACGCATATTCAGTTGCGCGAAGATTACAAGAGTTTTCCTATGATCTTGAGGCTCTTTATAGACCTTCTTGATGAGGTGTCATTTTATACACTTTTACGGGGCCGTTTAACCCCCTAAATCATGTGTTTATGCCCAAAATAGGTACTTAATCGTTCATTTTTTCAGTAATTTGCAGTGAAGGCATTTGAAAGAAATACACGTAGACTTTGACTCATTTGGAGAAGAAACCATACAAGACTACGACCTACACAAACATTGCTCAAGAATTTCTCCTCAAAAGCTGGAGACGCGTCAAGATTAGCCCGTGACGCCGTCATAAACGATATCCAAGGAACGGAGTTACAAGATCTCAAGACGCGTCAGATTGTACGACCAGCCCAATTACATCTAGAATATTCTTGTCACGACTTCGTCACCGATTAAAACGACGATGCCAATCGCAAAGGCGATTTATCCTCACATATACAAACCCACAAATTAGGTTTTATGTTTCAACTTTAAGAATAAAAAGAGGGTACGAACCCTAGTTCGTTTAGCAACTGTTAGGGGTGATTTTAGGGCCTCAAAACCCTATTGTACTTCCTTCAATTCATGTTCTAATCAAGTAAGACTTATTTATATCATAAATATGTCTGTTTGTGTGATTCTTATATGTTTCTTGCTTTATCTAATAACATGCTGGATAAACCTTCTATGTGTTTTCTTATTTATGATTGTATGAAACCTAGGAATGTAGATCTTAGTGGGTTGCTTTTTTTTGTGAAGAAATATGGCATGCTTAGGTTTTAGAAACTAGCTTTTGTCTGTAGCGCTGCTGATAGTCAAAAGGAAACTTGATTGTGTAGAAAGGATACCATCGGTAACATCTTCAACTAAACCTTTGCCCCCTCTAATGTTGAGCCACACTTGAATATATTTAAAATTCATTTAATATACTTTTCATAGGGCCTGAATAGACTTTCATACATACCTTACCTTGTTTGTGCCTTAACGGAATATTAAATAGATGGCGGGTTCATGTAATTCGTTCATGACTTAGGAAATAATTACATAAACCATCACAAGTGTGGCAAAGCAATAACACTAGGAGAAGCAATCTAGAGAGTAATGCATAATTAAATAAACATAATCTTTTATTATATTGTTATCACCAGTAGCGTAGTTTAATATTTAGTTTAATACTAAACCAACCAACCTCTCAAATTTATGATTTATCTACTTTCCAAAATAATCCTCTCTCAACCCTTAGAATTCTGTTTGACCGTGATCAAGCCTTCCTAACCTATTCCCTTAGAGAATAATAACAACCCTCGAGTCTTGCCTATACTACTACAAACGTATTACGGTACCTGCCTAGGTTTTGTAAAACTTGGTGTAGAAGTCTATGACTATCGCATCAAGTTTAATGTTGGGGCGTTGTATGCTGGGGAATAGTTAGGAATTGATCATAGTTTAACGTAGTTCTTTACTTGCTTAGAATCCTTTTAAGTACAAGATTTAATTTCTGCATATTAGCTTACTCGTAATCTAATCTTTTCTTTGTGTTATATGTCTCGAAAATCAGTCAACTCAATGACGCGTAGCAACCGTTAAGAAGGTTAACAAAACCTTCGATGAACCTGAAAGACGAATTTCCAAAGGCTTAGGAAAGTCGCCATGCTTCTTAATCAAAACGAATTCTCTTCTATAGCGGAAGAAACCTCGTTGAGATGATGGAAGCATCCTCTTCCAAGTTTCTAACAACACGGACCAAACTGCCTACGCCATCCTAAAACCTTACACAAACATTCTCGGATCCAACTTCCTCTGAATTTCCAAAATCAATCACATTCCAACCAAACAAAATGGAATAATCATCGACTCACGCGACATTTGGTTGATTCAAAGCACATGCACATTCCAAGGATCGAAAAACGAGGACCCTCTCCGTCATGTTAAACACTACTTAAGTATCGTCGATAACAAGACAACGACGAGCCAACAAGGATACATCCTAGGTTTAAAGATTCGTCCCCTTCACACGTTTAAAAGGAACGCGGGCAGAATGGCTTGACAGAATACCACTCACTCAAATCACGACGTGGGATCAACTCGTATCCTGATTCCTTGACCATTTCTTTCCGATAGGACGTACCTCGGCCTTTAGAGATTTAATCCTCCGATTCAAACAAGGGGACGACGCACCTATCAAAAGTACCTGGATCTGTTTCCAAGACTTAATCAAACAGGTTCCTCATCATGGGATATTTCAGATCGACCGAAAGAAGCTCGATCAATTCACCTAGTTCCGCTTCAGCTCTCTTACTAAAGAATAAGGATGGAATAGAATAGAAGAATACGTCCAGTACCAAGATGATCTTTGGGATAAACCATCACCCCCTCCCCTATGAACGTCTCTTCCATCTCAGAAGCAATGCAACCTACACTCAGGGGGCGTTTAAAAAAGGCCTGTAAGCAAATCTCTTTCCTCGAAATGCCTACTCGGGAGGTTGGGCTTAAAAACCTATACTTGATTTGCGATGACTGTGAAGGTTCCCATGAGGCTGATGAAAGTTGAGCAGAACTATTCCGTCCTGAGCATGTATGCTATGTTGGGGTAGGAAAAATCTACATAGATCCTTCCCTTCTAAGATTATATCAGAATGACGATACCTCACCATGGGGAAACAACAAGCGTAAAGAAAAGGGAGAGGATGGCCCCGAATGGATTGTTAGAAGATGAGCTTGCCAACTTTATGCTTGAAAAGAAATCTCACGCAAAAGGGATAGGAGACATGCTTGTCCAACAACGTAAGGAATTACGTGAACAATACTCCCAAATTCTCTCAGCAATCAACAAAAAGCAAACTCCTGAACTGAAGTCACCAACTATTCGCCATAACAACTAGATCAGAATTAGTCAACAAGACCACCTTTACCAGCCCTACCACGACCACGACAAACAAACTTACCGAGGGGGAAACCAAAAAAGAAGACCTGAGGGCGCAGACCAAGCATTACCACAAGAACCCGCACCCCTGGCCATCTATTCTTTAACCAACCAGTCAAGAAAAAATAAAAAATAATCCAAGTCCACCTTTTTCGTCAGATTAAAGAACAGCCTAAACAAGGATGACGAGATGGAGCGACTATCTTAAATCTTATAAGCAAATTCATATCAATCTGCAATTCCGAGAAGCTATGATTCCATAAATGCCGAAGGAGCCAAAGTTTTGAAAGATCTACTTTCGCATAAGGAGAAACTTGAGAAAGCGACCTCCTTAGTTAAACTTAGTGAGGAGTGTTCCGCTATTATTCAAAGGAGTCTGCCTTAAAAGGAAGGAGACCCAGGTAGCTTCACACTGCCATGTCTCATCGGACCCCTGGCAGTAAAGAACGCCCTGATTGATTTAGGGGCAAGTATAAATCTCATGCCACATTCTCTCTTTCGACGATTAGGGATTTCTAAAACCACCAAAATGAGTATTCAGTTTGCTGATCGATCTATCAAATACCCTATCAGGGTCTGCGAGAATCTATTGGTAAAAGTTAGCAAATTCATCTTCCCGATCGATTTTGTAGTGTTAGAGATGGACGAAGACGAGCTAGTCCCGATCATTTTGGGATGGCCCTTCCTTGCCACGGCAAGAGCTGTGATCGACGTACATGTAGGAAAATTGAGTTTAAGGGTCAGAAATGAAACCATCACCTTTAATATCGAGAATTCTATGAAATCTAAACACTCCCGCGACGATTACTTATACTGCGCCGATCACACCGCTAAGCTGGTCCAGGAACAATGGGTCGACACAGTGAATCATGACGGAAAATGGACTGAAGATGAGGAAGAGGAAGATTCTAACAAGGCACTTGCTGTTTCCTTCTACCCGAGGACAAAGCCGGTGGAATCACTCGAATGGAAAATCTCGAAGAATCGACTAAAACCATCAAGCGTGGAACCACCAGACTCGAATTGAAGGAATTACCCGAACACCTCGAGTACGCTTTCCTCCAAGAAAACAACAATCTCCCAGTGGTCATCTCCTCCATATTATCTACCAACAAAAAAACCAGACTCTTCGAGGTTCTTTGGAATCATAAAAGGGAAATCGCTTGGAGTATTACGGACATTAAAAGGATCGACTCATCCTTCTCGCTCTCAAAAAATCTCATGGAAAATGATTTTTCAAACCAATGTTAACCTCAAAAAAGACGATTACCCTAAACATCAAGAGGTAGTAATAAAAGAAGTCATAAACTCCTTTTTTGACGCATGATAATCTATCCATCTCCGACGCCCCATGGTAACCCTGCGTCCCCATGTTGTCCCAAGAAGGGAAGAATGACCGTAGTAAAGAATGAGAAAGATGAGCTCATCCCGCAACGGATAGTCACCGGATGGCGCATATGTATTGACTATCGTAAGTTGAACAACGCAACCCGGAAAGATCACTTTCCACTTTCGTTCATTGATTATGATGCCTCGCGAACGATGGGCCTGGCATGATACTACTAGCTTTACTCTCCCTAACAGGTTTTCTGATACTTTCAAATCCCTATCGCCTCTGAGACAAAGAGAAACCAACTTCACCTGCCCTTACGGGACCCTTCCGCATACTAACGAATGCCCTTGGATTATGGCAATGCCTAGCCATTTCAACAACTGCATGACAGCAATATTCCATGAGCTAACCTAGGCAGATTCAAGTGATAATATAAAGTTCTTTTGTAATTCTTAATATTGTTCTTCTTAGCATTATTGATTAGTTTCCGCATAATCAATAGTGTTCAAATCAGTGTTTCATTATTGTTGTTTTAGAATTATCTAAAGGAACAAACCTTTTACAAGCTAAAGGTTAAGATCTATTCAGTAAACGATCCAACAGAGGTCGATAAAGCAAAAATCAAGGCAATTTTTAAACTACCATATTCAATAAATGTAAAAGCCATTCGAAGCTTTCTAGGACACGTTGGTTTCTATAGAAGATTCATAAAAGATTTTCACAGATCGCACGCCCAATGACCTAGTTCCAAGTTAAAGTTGCACCATTCAACTTCTCCGAAGAATGCATCCTAGCATTCGACACATTAAAACGTGAATTGACACAAGCACCAATCATGATCAAGCCAGATTGGTCACTACCATTTGAAATCATGTGCGACGCAAGCGATTATGCTGCCGGGGCAGTACTAGGACAAAGGATCGACAAACATTTTAAGCCCATACACTACGCCAACAAAACAATAAACCAAGCACAAGAAAACTACACAACTACCGAAAATGAGCTTCTGGTTGTTGTCTTTGCATTCGATAAATTCTGTCAATACCTGGTCTTATCCAAGACCATCATTTTCACGGATCATTCTGCCTTGCGATATCTATTCACAAAACAAGATGCAAAACCACGCCTAATTCGATGGATCTTGCTGCTCTAGGAATTCGATATCGAGATCCGTGATAAGAAAGGTGCTA
>BQNB010088986.1:0-27521 GCA_026074375.1 Tanacetum coccineum
AAGTTTCTTATCGTTTGGCGTTACCTCCGCAATTATCTCATGTTCATAATGTGTTTCATGTATCTCTTTTGAGAGGTTACAACTATCATTCGTATCATGTTGTTTAATATCTGTTTGATAAAATTCGAGAAGATTTGTCTTTTGCTGAGGAGCCTGAAGCTATCTTGGATCGTCAAGAGCGGGTCATGAGAAAGAAAACCATTCCTCTTGTTAAAGTTATTTGGAAAAATCATCCCACACGTGAGGCTACTTGGGAAAACGAAGAAATGATGCATACTGACTATCCACATTTCTTTTCGCGATTTGGTACGTTCCGTTTAAAATTTGACTTTAATTTCATGGTCGAAATTTTTTTTAGAGGGGAAGAATTATAATACCCTAAACTAGAATAAAGTAACAATAAGTAAAAGTAATAACATTATTAGTGTTTAAGTACAAATAAAAACTAATATCTTTATTAGTATTCCTGCAACTAAACAATATATATAGCATAAATATAAAAATATGAGATAAAGATTTCAAATAGTCATGCACGTGAGTTACTGGGTCAGCATGATACTCGGTCCATTCTCCACATCCCAAAATTTTCGAATACTTTGTTAAACCACAAAACAGTTATATACACGCCTCATGCTATTCTTTGCATAACCTCAAAAATAAATCACAATCAAGTACAACCTAAATCATTCGTCTAACTAATCAAGAAGGACTAGAGCTTCGGTTTCATTTTTGGGTTGAATTTCGTTGGTCATAGGGATAGTGCTTGGTTGGTATTTTTACTCGAGTTCGACTTTGATCTCACTCTATAATCGGGTCGCTTCGAGGTAAATCTTAAACTACTATTTCGATACGGGTCGTACGCTTTTCATAAGTAATATTTAACCATCCTTAAATTATATGATAAATATCAATTCACGAAAAGTAAAAAAAAGGAACATATGAAAGTTGCAGTTATAGTTGAACAACAAACTGTTAGATCTTGCGAGAGATACATGACTTAAATTGGCCTTTTAATATGATATATATAAATGATGAATCGATAAGTAGCAAGTTTATAACATGTTTTAGCAGTGTTCTATACCAAAACGCAGCAAGAAGAAATATATTTCATGCATGGTCTTTGTGATGGTTCCGTACGCAACAAGAGGAAAATGATCATTATATATTTGATTCTGATAATTGGTTAAAATATGTGTGAGTAACAACAATCTGCCATGGCATCTTTAATATGTATAATTCTTTTACATAATACGATTTTATGAACATTGGTCCAAAATGTTGATACTTCGACTTTTAAAGCTGGTTACAATATATGAGTGAGTTTAATAATATGTAGTGACACTTACCATAAGAGCTAACGATAAAAGAAAATAATAAGTTAGTAATAATACTTAAATAGCGGTAAGTAGCTTGACAATTACTAAATAATAAATGGCTACTTAATTCTTGTAGATAAACCGAAGGAGTAAGTTGTGTTTTCGAGTACGCGTTGAATTACTTTTAAGGTACGAATATTCTTAATACCTACTTCTCTTTACTATTATTATGATTTATGCGTTTCTTCGTTCGTTCCGTTATTCGTACAGATATTCTATCCTTCTTTTAAGGATTCTCATGACTTTTGCTCTGTATTTATTTGCCTCGCTGAAATCCCTATTTATGTTTCTCATCCTATGATTCGTTATTTGCTGCAACCTTATTTGATAACTTCTATGAGCCCTTTGAATTCGTTTGATACATGCTTCATTTGATATTGCCATGATATAAACTTATCCGTTTTTTTAGGCAGGATCTTCTCTGGACATAATATGTTTCTTTTTTATATGCTATATGAACCCTTGTTTTGTTCTGATGCCCTAGCTAACTAGCTATGGAGGTACCATGGCCGCGTCATTGAGGCACCAATGGCGTGACACTATCTGTGGCGGTGTGATCAGTCCACGGCGTTCCCTTTTATTTTGTGTGCTCTATTATGCATTTGGCCATATATGATTTGATTTGTAGGGAGCGTATGGATGCATCCTAGGTACTTCGTTTCGTTTCGTTTTGGTGCATGGCTTAGTGTGGTGCCAACACCCCATTGCACACTTTGTAGGGTACATCTGGAGCTGCAGCTCCCATGTACAATTTGATATGATATGATATGCATTTGATTGTAGGGTCTAAGCATGTGGCATGCTTTAGACATTTGTTTCGAGCTCGGTGGGCATTTCTGTATGTTTTGTTTGACTATCTATTTTGTTTCAGCTCTTATGATATACGAAATCTCTGCTACCAGCTTATGATGGTTCCATTTTGTTTACTTTACATATTTGATCTATCTGTTTGTTTATATATCTGTTCATATCTGTTCACTGAGCTTTTTAGCTCAGCCGCATTTCTTTTCTCCGCGGCAGGTAATAAGAGGGAAGCTGGGTTATGAGTGAAGAGTGCTTAGGAGCTCTTAGTGGACTGAATGGATGATAGTTTCCCCATTTCATTTAAATTGCTAAACTTTGGATTTTGGATTTTGTCTCCCGCTTAAACTCTGTATTAGATTTATTTTCATTTGAAGGTCATTATGTTCTAGACCTATTAATTCTGTTGTTTTGTTGAGGAGCTTTGTTGAACCATTTTTATGAATAAAGTCTTTCGCTTGCGTTATTTTGATGCCATAAGTGTGACATTTGACTCGTTCTCGGGTGGGGTGTTACAGAGACGCTCCGGTAATGAGAATGGCTAGTGCAGCTGCGAAACCCTGTGAAGGAGATTCTTCGGAATTCTACCTGATCACATGCAGTATTTATAATGAATAACGGGGAACCGTGGTTGTTACAACCGTATTTTACAAAGTGATAAAGCCACTTTCGTCTATATATGTTGTTGTTTATCACTAACCTATTTATCCAGATTTCCTAACGGTGGTAGCAGTTTCCCGATGACCAGTCGAAGCCTATACCACATGCTCATACTCGACCGACATATATAAAGACATCATGAAAGCTCAAGTACATGTTTCAAGACTTCCGCTACTCTGATACCGAACGTCTTTCTTGAAGCAACAAAGTATAAAGTTGATACTGTACGAAGTGTTAAAGTTAAAGAATATCAAGAAAGATGGTTACACTTTCTTTCAACATCAAGAACAGTATGATCATGTCGATCCAGAAGTCACAAGATCACAAGAAGGCAAAAGATCACAAGATGATGATAAGAGATTATGCTTGGTTGATGATCTCAAAGAAGTTAAAGTTCACATACAAGTCAAGCCTATAGAACAAGCTCAAGCCTAAAGTCCATCATCACTACAACATATCACAAGTTAAAGATTGAAGTTAAAGACTACGAGCTTAAGACTAAAATCAAAGCATAGTATGCTAGTTTAAGTTTTTCGCTAAATTGGAGTGACATCCCTATTAGGGCAGATTGTTAGGAATTCGAAAAGTATTCGGTCCTTAATATAGCCTAGTCATAGCTCGTAGATTAATCATATGTAATGTTAGTAAGCTAATCGGGCCAAAGACACATGGAAAGCCCATCACTAAGCCTATGGCCGGTCATAGCTAGAAGTATTTATACCCTCTCCACCCATGAAGAGGGTGTTGGTTGTTTATTTTCTCACATAGTAATCTAATTATTCTTTCTTTATTTCTCTCTCTAAGTGTTCATCCAACCACCTTTTCTCTCTCTAAAAACCCCAAACGAATCCCATATTTATGTGTTAAGATATTCTACACCTTTAACTTGGATTACCTCCACTAAAGTAGTGCCTACTAAGGAAACCTCTACCAAATCAGTAGCTACACCTACTCAAGGTATCTTAGTTTACAGCAGGAGACCAAAAGCAACAAGATCTGTAGGTTCCAGTAGCAAAGTTAAGATTGTAGAATCTAAAACTTTGATGACATCAAATAACATCTATTTTATAGCATCATTTATCCCATGTATTTAACCCATTTTGTATATGTATTGCAACGAATTGTTAATTAATAGTATATATTTTAATAATTGCTAAGAATTATGGAGTTCTTGGTGAATATTAGCAATAAGGCTCGCATTATGGAAGCTTAAATGAAGATATTTTGAAGATGTGCTTATTCTGACACCAATACGCCAGATCTCTTCAAGGGAAGATATGCGTTCCGTGCATGCAACTTCCAATACACAAAAGTAAAGAAGTATAATACCGCCGTCGTATCCAGAAGAAGTCAATACGCATATTGAAGAATAGTATTGAATATTTAGAAGATATCAAAACGTTGATGGGTCTTACTCAAGAAACTCCATTATGCCGTATCCAATACATTGGATACGCGTATCAAACCGACTTCCAGACCCTATAATTCGAAATCAAAATGAGTTTTAGTGTGCTAATCATATTTCAATACCTAAACCATAAAAAAAAACTCATTTCAGGGAGGAAAAGAGCGAGTGGTCTTGCCAATGGCATTCCTAATCCATAGAAGCAAGGATTTGTAATTCGATTATAATTTTGTAATCGTTTAAAGTTTTTGGTATCATTCGTTAACTCGGTTAGTTTACCTTGGCTAAAACAATTACTCTTGTATTAATTATGATGTTTGAAGGCTAATACCTTCAGGTATTAGCCATTATTATGAAGATCTGAATGTTTGGTTTTGTTTATATCTCGTTGCTTAATTTATCGTTGAATGCTTGTTTATGTTTATCAATTCATAATTGTTTACATGCTTTTGTATGCGACCTATCATTCAACTGGATCTAGTGATACGGACCAAGTAATCTAGATGCCGGGATAACTCTCCATATAGTGATTTATACATCTAGAATCATAGGATCACAAGTATTGTCCTTCTAAAATCGTGCTAAGGATACGCTTCTGGCTTAACTAGTTAACGGAAACTGCCTTTGGTTTATTGAACATGTTGACTAGTAAGTGAATCTAGATAATTCAACAAATAATGTTCTGATTCCATTGGATATTTAGACAAGTGGACTACTAGTGTATAAATTGTCTTTAAGCAGTAAGTGGATAAAGTCTCTATGAGCTAGGGTTTAACAAGATCACCATTGCTTTAATCCCTAAGATGGACTATAATCAAGTAATAAGGATGCTTTATGCGGATGCTTTAATTGTGACAGAATTAATGTGTCTAGATCTTAGGATGAAGTCCCGCCTAAGTCTAAGAATGATATGCCTCTTCGAGATAAGTAATCATTGCACTGAATAAACAAACCAACCTTCTAATCGGATTAATGATGGCTAATACAGTTTTCTATCATAAGGCTTGACCGCTCTTTTATCTTTTGTTAATTTGCTTGCGTGGGTTAAAGTGTCTTGAATTGATTGTAGTCACCAAACAAACCCATGCCAGTCTCTCAAACTGAAAACCCCTTTTTACCTGTTAGAATTAAGATTAGAACTAACATACGATTATCATAGGTTTGACTTAGATTAGAACTAACATAGATTAGATAACTAAAATATAAATAAATTGAGAGATTTAACCTCGCTTCAAGTGTTCGACACTCTACTTACCACGAATCTACCACCGACCGGGTACACTGCCCGTTAAACTGTTATTTTTTGTTAAGTCGGCAAAATATTAATTTAAAACTTGAACTATCATAAATAAACACCACACAATGACACATCAAGTTTTTGGTGCCATTTCTGGGAAAGTTTTGTCATAAATTTAAAAGTAAATATCGTGATTTGGACTCATTACGCAAACAGAATGCTATTCTTTCTCATTATGAATTTATATGTGCCGTTTGGCATCCCGTTCGACCCTAAGCGGTATTATAAGGATGGTGATTGTGCGATAATGTTGTGGAGGCCAAGGTACGTTTTCTTTGCTTTATTTTAGGAAAATTGGTCTCCAATCATGGATAAGGCGTATTAGGATAAAAACCTATACGGCGTATCCACTGTTTTAACCTGCGTTGACTAAGTCAACAAAATTCGCCAATACGGCGTATTAATCAAACCACGATACATCGTATCGAGTATGGGTATAAAAAACCATCTGATACGCCGGATTGAGATTTACCACTCCTTTTTCACTCCACACGCACATAAGATTTTGCCACTAAATTTCCTAGAGATCATCCTTTGTTATTGATTCATAATAGCACTCTTCTTTTTTGCGATCATTCGGTAATTAATTTCCCTTTCTCTTTTTGATTTGCATGAATTTCAATTTGAAATTAGGGTTAGGGTTTTGTGAATTAGGATTGAGATGCCTTTTGGTTGAATGCCTTCTACCCCCCTCCTGAATTAGATGTTGGAAGTTTTGTGAATTTTAATTGGGTTAAAATGGGTAAATAGGGGTACCCCTTTTCGTTTTTATATTGCAGGCCAATACGACATATCCACTCACATGGATACGGCGTATTGACCAAATTTTACCCAATTTTAAAGCCCCAATACGATGTATTCAGTAAAATGAATATGGCATATTGACTTAAACAGGATCCTGAATTTTAAAACCTATACGCCGTATTGAGTAAACACCTATACGGCGTATTGACCATATTGATCCTTATACGTCGTATACATTTATGAATACCCCGTATCCACCCTCAGATTAAGGTTTAAATTTCTATAATCTTTGTGTTATCCTTGTTAATTTTGCAGATATGGCTCTTCCACCGCGTGAGCAGAGACACCCGTTTCTTAGGAACCAGGGTTAAGAGTACACATATGCTGATATTGAGGATTTTGAGATGAGATTGACTAGGATATATAGGATGGAGGTGCATAGGGTACAGGTATTTAATTTCGGGGGATTACCGGATTTGATGGCTGAGGGATTAAGTGCTAGGATGCTGATGGAGCACAGGGATGCTCATGGAGAGAGTTTGTTTACTAGCCGAGCCTGGAGGCGGCTATTTGATATCAGGGGGCCGTTGGTACACGAGCTTATTTTGGAGTTTTTTAGTACATTTAGGTTTGGTCAAGCTATACTTGATTTAGTTACTCTTGGAGCTCTACAGTTTCAGTTGGGTGGAGCTAGGAGGCGCATAAGCTGGAGGCAGTTTATTTTATCCTTGGGATTACACACTAATGAGGAGATACAGACAGCTGGATTTAGTACTTACTAGGCTGATAGTGCGAGGCAAATCCCCGACAAGGGGGATCTGAGGGATTATTAGATAGGGATCTCATCTGCTAGAGATTTCCTTGGCACAGCCCTGTCTTACACTGCGATTTGGGATCCGATTCTTAGGTTGTGCCATAGGTTGATTGCTTGTAGTATTGCTGAGAGGAGTCAGACACCTGAGAAGGTGACCGTGATTGATTTATTTTACTTGAGAGGGATGGACGTTGACTCGATCAACGTCCCTTATTTATTGGCTAGATACTTAAGGTTGTTTGCTGCTGGGAGGAAGAGCGGGGCTTATATTTTTAGAGGACAGTTTGTGGCTCGATTGGCTGAGCATTTTGGACTCCTGACTGTGGAGATACTTGGAGAATTAATGGTTATTTCCCCTGAGCTTCCGATTATTGATATGGCTGAGTTAGTAAGACTATAGATTTGTGAGTAGCTTGATGATACTTGGGCTTGAGTGGCCATGGGACTAGAGAGGCAACCCGATGTGGTGGTTGGTGCCCCTATCTTGCTGATATTTTTACCTTTGTTACAGGAAGTACTTATCAGAGCTAGTCGATTGAAGAAAGTTATGGCAAACAAGGGAAAGAAGTCAAGTATGGAAACATTTATGCCTAATGACAAAGCAAATTACTATTCCGGGATTACAAGTATTACTGTTAACGGGAAAAATTCTTATGAGCTAAAAGGAAAATTCTTGGATGATCTGCACAACAATGCTTTTAGTGGAACAAACGGAAGTGCACAATTGAGATATGAAATACTACCTCAAGAATATTTGACCCAATACAAATTATCCAATTAAATCATGATAAACTAAGAGTGTTGTTTTCCAATCTCATTGGCTGAGGTGCACGAAGCGGTTTGATAAAACCCAAAGATCAATCACATGATGGGTCGACTTAACTGCTAACTTTTATGGGAAAATACTACCCACCTATCTCGCATCGAGGGAAATAAAACTCCCGTAATAAAATGGGACCCAGCAAATCCAAGATTCGAATGCTGGTTGGCTACAAAGTTCGTAAACTATAAAACAATGAATATATTCACCAAAGGAGCTTTGTGAGATTACTGGAAATTGAGGTATCTGACGATGAATCTTATGATCTTGAAGAATACTAGAGTAATACAGAAGAAACCGCCGAAAAGTTTTAAGATCGAAACTGATGTTTTTGACTACGAGACACCTCTCTGTTTGGCATTCAATGAATTTAATTATCTTCTCAAAGTAGATCCGAACTTACTTACAAAGGATATATTGGGGTTTAAAACCTATGAAGATTACAAAGACGATTGGATCTACGAATGGAATGAGAATGTACCATGGGTATATGACAAGCCATGGCTTGATAATGGAATATGAAAGGAACCAAAACCAGTCAAACATACTTGCAAGCCTTTCAACAATAAATCTGGATGTTTAGAATGGCCAACATGTAGTTGGAGAGAGGATGGTTATTGTAATGGAGGAAATTTGCCCGGTGCTTACCATATTGGAAACTCACTCCATTACAAGAACCTTAAATGGTATGAGGCTCTGAAAGATACGAAACTAAAAGATACTTTAAAGGAACAAAGCTATCATGAAAGGTTTGATTAGTGATGATGAATCAAGCGATGATTATTGGAAAAGATGGAAGAGCCATGAGATTTACTACCACAATTATGATGAAAGGGAATATGAAAATGAAACTCATAAAGAAAGACATGAGTTATGTGGTATCAAATCTCACGAGGTGCCGGTTTGCCAAATAAAAAGATACAAGATGATCAAATACTCGTTCAATGATGAAGAAGAATATGTTGCCATAAAAGAAGATGAATACGACGATTTTACAATCACAAGTAAGAGCTGCCGAGCTACCTAGGAAATCTTCAACGATGGACGAAGGATGGATAATTACGCGCATCGAGTGAGATGATGAAGAAAAGTCTAACTTAAAGACTTCACTGTAAATAAAAGTGCTTCCCGGGAGATAACCCAGAATGTTATTTAATTTTATCGAGTCTGTCTTCCCAGACACCGGAATGTTATTTAATTTTATCGAGTCTGTCTTCCCAGACATCAATACGGCATATCCGCTCCATACCATACGACATATTGATTGTCTGGACGTTATCAGTCTTTACTTTTTATGCAATTTAAAAACATTATTGTCAGTTCTAGCAATACGGCGTATTCATGCACATGATACTGTGTATTCACCAGACTGACCCATATTTAGTTTGTTTTAGTTAATTTAAATTAACCGTAAGTACCAAGATAGGAATGCACACGTTTTTTCTATGTTTCATACAGGACCTTGGAAGTAAAGAAATATCAACAAATATTGTGGAAAATAATACAAACTAGAGATCAGAAAGTGTTGGGATTCTTGAACTTCAAGGCGGCTGTTAAACACAATCTTGCTTAATAAACTCAACATGGAGAATCTACCGAGCAAATATCAGGGGAGTTTCTCATTCTAATTCTTTTTAATTCCCGTATTTAATGTTTTATATATACAACGAGGACGTTGTATAATTCAAGTGGGGGGATGGAATTAGAATGTTTACTTGTCCTAATTTTCACACTAAAATGCTTAAATTTAAAAAAAATTCAAGCATACTTTTGTGAAATTACTTGATACATAACCCGCACACAATAACCCTTGTTAGATATTGTGAGGATTTAACCTTATCCGTTTCCAAATGTTTACCCAAATTCCACAAAAATATGAGTGTGCCGGTGATGTTGTAGACTTTAGAACTTGGCTTGGTATATCTATTCGAGACCGCAATAATGAGTACTATGGATTTAGATGGAGTAACTTGTTTAAATTGGTAAATTTTAGGATTACACCCAAATCGCCTTTACATGTTGCTTATTAACTAACTACACTGGTTAGTTAACCCCCGTATAAACCCTTTGTTTACTCTCATTTTAAGAGTAAGATACCCCTAGAACAACCCGTAGAGCCAATCCTTTAGGAACTACACCAATTATTTGTTTCGTTACACCTTTACACCTTAGCCTACCCTGTTAGATTAAGTTTATTTTACAGTTGCTAGTTGCTTAAAGTGTAAAGTTTGTATTTCCTGAGTCTTGTGTCTATTTTGGTACAGTTGGAAGAAATTTGCACATTGCAAATGGGAATGTATATTATAGTCAAAACTCATGTATTTTTACTACCATCGCAATTAATGATACGTCCGAAGAACGAAGAATTATCGAAGGAATTATCCAGAATTATTATGATCGTGAAGATGGTGAAACTACACCGAGTTTCATAGTATAACGTTCAAAAAAATCAAAAAAATTAGAAAAATCGCAACAAAAAAGAGAAGGAAAGTTTGAAGATAATTGTTTCGCAACTACCGAAGGAATTACACGAAGGATCGATTATTCGTTGATACAAATCGACGATGTAGAGTATTGTATAAAGTGGAAGATATCGCCACTTACCTTGTAAAGTATGTAAAGTATGGGATGATTGGGAAGTTGACCGTTACGGGAATGCCAACTTAGGTTGTTGTTTTTTATCTATGATCAAGACGTTGTAAATAGTTGTGTCTTTATCATGGTAATGGTCGGGGAAAAAGTGTCTAGCAACTTGTATTTTAGACTTAATCTATTTGTTTCGTAATTTTTATTTAACAACAATTTAATTCCCTTTCCTAATCATTAACCATGGGTTTTACGCGAATGAGGATGTGATTGAGCGTGCATGTCTATTCTGTCGTTACGGCCATGTATGCATGTCTCAGCTGCCTTGTTGGTTTATTACTATTGATGAAAGTTAGAAGATCCATACCCTATATTACTCTACTATTCCTACTCTTTAGCTTATTCGAGGTGGGAGTGAGCAGTCACATGTGTCTATCCCGTTCGTACGAGTGTGTATGTGTGGTCTTTGTTGCCCTCCTGGAATATTGGTATCGATAAAGATTAGTTAGAGTAATCAACCCTAAGCCTTCTCATATAAACCCATATTTACCTTTATAAACTTGTTACTCCTTAGCTTTAGCAGTGGAGATGTGTATCCTTACCACATAGATTAGTTAAGTGATTTGAGTGTTTTCATCTTCCTATTTCGTGAGGTGTTAGGTTATGTACTTGTAATAGATCAAATAAATGCTTTAACAGAAAATATCCTTAGGGATACATTTTTATAGACTTCTAAAGGCTACTTGAGGACAAGTAGGGATTACAAGTGGGGAGAAATAAGATGACATCAAATAACGTCTATTTTATAGCATCATTTTCCTATGTATTTAAGCCCATTTGTATAATTATTGCAAGAATTGGTTACTTAATCGTTTTATTGAGAATTGCAGTAATATGAAGTACTTGGTGAATATTAGCAAAAAGGCGCGAGCATCTGGAGAGCTTAAATGAGATATTTTGAAGATTTACATTCTAAAACCAATACGCCGTATCATCAAGAAAGATTTATGGCGTATATGTGCCTGCATCAGCAAAGACCACAAAGAAAGAGATCAATACGCGTACTGCAAAAGAAGTCAATACGCTATATAGATAGAGAGATAGAGAAGATAGAGAGAGAGAGAGACGATAATCTCTTCTAGATGAGATTCAAACGTGTTGTTTGGTCCTTACTCCAGGGAAACTCCAATTCGCGTATCAATCCCTTGGATACGGCGTATCGAACCGACTTCTTAGACCATATAAATACAAAACTCAAAATGAGTTTTTAAGTGTGCTAAATCATATTCTCAATTACCTAATCATAAAAGTCAATTATTAAGGAGAAAAGAGCAGGAACATAATTGAATGGTCTTGAAACACATTCCAATCCATAGAAGCATTTGAAATTTATTATACTTGTGTAATCGTTCCAATTTTTGGTATTCATTTCGTTTATCTCAGTTAGTTTACCTTGGCTAAAAAATTACTCTTGTATAATTTATAATGTTTTGAAGTCTAATACCTTCGGGTATTATGCCAATTATTATGAAGATCTGAATGTTTGATTTTGTTTATATCCTCAATTTCTTAATTTATCGTTGTATGCTTGTTTATGTTTATAAATTTATATTTGTTATGTACTTTTGTATGCGACTTATCATTTCAACTAGATCTAGTGATACGGACCAAGTAATCTAGATGCGGGTGGATGGGATAGTCTCCATATAGTGATTTATACATCTCAAAATCATTAGGATCATAAGTATTTGTCCTTCTAAAATCGTGCTAAGGATACGCTCTTTATGGCTTAATAGTTAATGGAAACTGCCTTTGGCTTATTGAACATGTTGACTAGTAGGTATAAATCTCATAATTCAACAAATAATGTTTTGATTACCATTGGATAGCTTTGGACAAGTGGAACTACTCGTGTATAAATTGGCCTTTAAGCAAGTAAGTGGGTAAAGGTCTCTAAGGAGTAGAAGGGTTTAACAGATCACATTGCTTTAATCCCTAAGATAGTTAATAATCAAATTAATAAGGAGGCTTTATGCGGATGCTTTAATTGTGAAGAAATTTAATATGTCTAGGTTACGGTATTGAGTCCGCCTAAGTATATAGAATGAAATGCCACTTCGAGATAAGTAATCATTGCATGAATAAAACAAACAACCTTTAATCGGATGAATGATGGCTATACACTTTTCTAATCATAAGGCTCGCGCTCTTTATTACTTTTGTTAATTTGCTTGTGTTGGTTAACAGTGTCTTGAAATGATTGTAGTCGCCAAACAAACAGTGCCCAGTCTCTCAGGCTAAACCCCCCCCCCCCCCCCCCCCTCCCCCCCCTTTTCTGTTAGAATTAGGATTAGAACTAACATAAGATTAGCATAGGTTTTACTTAGATTAGAATTAACATAGATTAGATAACCAAAATATAAATAAATTGAGAGATTTAACCTCGCTTCAAGTGTTCAACACCCTACTTACCATGAATCTACCACCGACCGGGTACACTGCCCGTTAAAGTGTTGTTTTTGGTTAAGTCGACAAAATATAAATTTAAAACTTAAACTATCATAAATAAACACCACACAACGACACATCAAACTTCTAAGGAACCCAAACAATCTTGGGGATCCAATGTTTCTGATGTTCCATCTTCTTCTCTTAACGATTACAGGTTTTCCAAATTGTTCTCTGGTATTTGGACTCTGGCTGCTCAAAGCATATGACCGGAAATCGCTCTCAACTTATCAACTTCGTCAATAAATTTTTAGGTACTGTCAGATTTGGGAATGATCATATTGCTTTGATAATGGGTTATGGAGACTATCAAATGGGAAATGTTACAATCTCTTGAGTTTATTATATGGAAGGGTTAGGTCACAACTTATTCTCCGTGGGTCAATTCTGTGATTCTGATCCCGAAGTAGCTTTTCGCAAACACACCTGTTTCATTCGTGACTTAGACGGTGTTGATCTACTCAAGGGATCTAGGGGTTCAAATTTATATACTTTATCTATGGATAATTTGTTGCTCTCCTCTCCAACATGTCTCTTGTCTAAGGCCTTAAAGACCAAGTCTTGGTTGTGGCATCGCAGATTATCTCATCTTAACTTTGATTATATCACTTCTCTTGCCAAACAAGGTATGTGCTCTTGGTAAAAGCAAGAAACATTCCCACAAACCTAAAGCCGAAGACTTCATTCAAGAAAAACTTTATCTGCTGCATATGGATCTTTGTGGGCCAATGAGGATTCAAAGTATCAACGGGAGGAAATGCATACTGGTTATTGTTGATGATTATTCTCGGTTTACATGGGTGAAATTTCTATGATCAAAGGATGAAGTTCCAGAGTTCGTGATTAAATTTCTCAAGATGATCCAAGTTCGTGTGAATGCATCTGTTCGTAACATCAGGCCTGATAATGGCACTAAACTTGTCAATCAAACACTCAAAGCTTACTATGAAGAAGTCAGAATATCACATCAAACATCCGTGGCTTGCACTCTACAACAGAATGGCGTTGTCAAAAGACAGAACTGTACTTTAGTGGAAGCTGCTCGAACCATGTTGATTAGGCTCCGTTATTTCTTTGGGCAGAGGCAGTCACGACAGCTTGCTATACACAAAACCGATCATTAACCCAAAAACGTCACAACAAAACATCGTATGAACTTCTTCATGATTGAAAACCTGACTTATCTTATCTCTATGTCTTTGGTGCTCTCTGCTATCCCACTAATGACAGTGAAGACCTTGGTAAGTTGAAACCGAAAGATGATATCGGAATCATTATTGGTTACGCTCTCGCAAAGAAAGCATTCTGAATCTACAACAAAAGGACCCGAATGATTATTGAAACTATACATATTGATTTTGATGAGTTGATAGCAATGGGTTCTAAACAATTCAGTTCAAGACCCAGGCCTAAACTTTTGACTCTTGGAATAATCAGTTTAGGACTCATGCCAAACATTCCTTCTTCAACTCCATATGTTCCACCAACAAAGAACAATTGGGAAATATTGTTTCAACCAATGTTTGATGAGTACCTTAATCCTCCACCATGTGTTGATCCTCAAGTTCTGGCAGTCATTGCACCAGAACCTGTTGTCTCAACCGGTACACCTTCCTCAACTATAATTTATCAAGATGCACCATCTTCAAGTACCTCTCAAACAACTCAAGAAACACCACCCCAAGTTATTCCTATCGGTGTTGAAGAAGTTGACCATGATATTAAAGTTGCACACATAGATAATAATCCCTATGTTAATTTTCCAATTCCAGAACATAGTTCTGAAGAATCCTCTACTCAGGTTGTTATTCCAAACAATGTGCACTCAATCAAGCAACCACCCGAAAACATCAACAAATGGACCAAAGATCATCCGATTGATAATGTGATTGGCGATCCTTCTAGACCGGTTTCCACTCGACATAAACTACAAGATGAAGCTCTATTATGCTATTTCGATGCTTTCCCTTCTTCCGTTGAGCCCAAGAGTTATAAAGACGTATTAACGGAATCTTGTTGGATTGAAGCCATGCAAGAAGAACTCAACGAGTTTGAACGTCTTGACGTTTGCGAGTTGGTACCTCGCCCGGATCGTGTTATGATTATTACCTTGAAGTGGATCTACAAGGTGAAACTAGACGAACTAGGTGGTGTATTAAAAAATAAGGCTCGTTTAGTAGCGAGGGAATATCGTAAAGAAGAAGGCATAGACTTTGAGGGATCTTTTGCTCCAGTTGCACGACTCAATGCCATCCGTATCTTTATTTCATTCGCTGCTCATATGAACATTGTCGTCTATCAAATGGATGTGAAGACCGCGTTTTTGAATGGCATACTGAGTGAGGAGGTCTACGTTAGTCAACCGGACGGCTTTGTAGATCCAAAGAATCCCAACCATGTGTACAAACTTAAGAAATCCCTTTACGGTTTGAAACAAGCATCACAGGCTTGGTATGATTTACTCTCATCATTTCTACTCTCCCAGAAGTTCACCAAAGGAACCGTCGATCCAACATTGTTCGTTAGAAGAGAAGGCAAGGACATATTACTGGTATAAATTTATGTCGATGATATTATATTTGCCTCTACTCAACCAGATCTATGTGAATCATTTTCTAAAATCATGTGTTTAAAATTCGAGATGTTGATGATGGACAAACTATCATTTTTCTTAGTTCTACAGATTTCTCAGAGTCCTAGAGGCATCTTTTTAAATCAATCCAAATATGCTCTAGAATTTCTTAAAAAATATGGTATGGAAACATGTGAACCAACGGATACTCCAATGGTGGAGAAATCCAAACTGGATGAAGATCCACAAGGGAAAGCCATTGATCCTACACGTTATCGTGGAATGTTTGGCACCCTTATGTATCTCACATCCAGTAGACCAGACCTTGTATTTGTTGTGTGCATGTGTGCCCGGTATCAGGCAAAGCCTACCGAAAAGCACTTACATGCGGTTAAGTGAATCTTTTGATACCTAAGAGGAACCATAAATATAGGTCTGTGGTATTCAAAGATTCTTGTACTGCTCTAGCAGCTATTGAACGATGTTAGACCATGACGGGTTGCCAAGATACCTAGAAAAGTACGTCTGGAAGTATTCAAACTATTAGGTGTTAGATTTGTGAGTAGGTTCATGTCAATAAATAGACAGGCACGCCATATCTAGTACAAATCTGAATTTCATTGCCTTGTTAAGTACTGTTGTGTTCATATTACTTTGGATGAGGTACACCAATTAACTGACTATGGCCTTGTGTTCAACAAGATACCTTTGTACTGCGATAACAAAAGTGCCATTGCTTTATGTTGCAACAACGTCCAACACTCTCGATCCAAGCATATAGACATCAGACATCACTTTATCAAGGAGCAAGTGGAGAACGGGGTGGTTGAGCTGTATTTTGTCAGAATAGAGTATCAATTGGCAGACATTTTTACTAATCCTTTAGCACGAGAACGGCTTGACTTTCTCATCAACAAGCTTGGTATGAGAAGTATGTCCCCTGAGACTTTACAAAAGCTGGCAGACGAAGAGGAAGAGTAACAGTGCTAAAATCTTCACATATCTTGTGTATCATATATATATATATAATAAAATCAGAAAACTCAAAAAGATTTTTCATTTTATATAAACTTTTCAAAAAGAAAATGCAAAAATATAAAACCATAAAAAGAAAATACAAAATTAAAAAATCAGAAAATATAAAAATATGGTGTTCTTGACATGTGTTTTGAAAATCGATAATATTTACGGCCTTAGAAATGTCATTCAATAATGATGTGAGGCTGTAAATGAAGTTCGAGCAGAAGTTCAAATTGTTTTCAAAACATGTCAAATGGCTTGCTATTATTTCAGATAGCAACCCCGTCCTCAATTTAAAGGCAAGTTTTTTGACAAAAAGAAAACTTGACCTCACAATGGGAAATTCATTTTTCTCGGGAATGAATTACTTCATATTCATTCAAAGGCTTGTGGTTACTTTAAAACACAACTCGTGCTATCTAATCAAATAGGTGTACGTGTCAGTGCATTTATTTATGTAAAACGAGAGAAATCTTGTTTTTATTGGTGTTGTTTTTGAGAAATTAATTAAATATATTAGTTTCTCATCAGAAAAGATTTTAAAAGAATTTTCTATCACTCAAACAATGTCTACAGCTCTTTAAATAGAAAACGGGACATTATTTGAGGGGAGAAAAAAAAAAAAATAGTTCAATTCTTTCAAAAAATGATATTCAAAAAGTTTTAATCTCAGAATATATAAGGAAAATGTTTTTTAAACTATAACGATATCATTAATTAAAGGGGAGTTAATGTATTAGTAACTCAATTAGTCTTAAGATGTTATTGGTTTTAACTTTTAGGGTCTAATGGTAAAATATATGACTTAAATACTAATTTTGCATCTTAAGGGGCTTATAATGTTATTTCTATAACTTGGTTAGGCTTAAATAAAAGGTTAAAATGAAAATGATAGAAATTACAAAGAACAAGGACCATTTGTGTCATTTTCCAAAAGGTAGCCGGTTATAACCCTATGTTAAACACATTTCACTCTCACTCATACTTATTAAAATTCCAAACACCCCCAAATACTCTCGTCACATTTCGCTCGATTCAAAGTAAAAAATCAAAACTCATTTTTAAGGAAAAAGGTACACTTCTACTTGTTCACAATTCATTCCTCATCGTGTTGGTATATCTCCTTTTATCACTCGAAAATCAATAAAATACTATTTAGGGTTCATAATTTAGAAGTTGAGATTTTTGCTAATTGGTTGAGGGGTTTTGTTCGTTAGGGTGCGTCTAAGATGCGTGAGAAACAGTTTTAGATATCTCTAACATATGTGTGAGATTTATTGATTTTTGTGTAGTTGAATGATGCGAAACACGCGTTGATGAAAATTTGTTTGTGGATTTGTGTTAAGTAGCATCACTATAGCTCTCTTATGCCTTTAGAAACAATTTCTGTCCGTTAGGTTCTTCTTTGCTTAGAAACATAGTTACCTAGGCTCGAAAATCTTGAATATGGTATATAGAAAGTTTATGTGATGTGTTTCATGAGTGGGTTAACGGTTTTTAGTCCTTAGTGCATGATACTTGTTCCCTAGATGTTAATTATAGAGATTGCATGTTGTTCTTCTTTGTTTTTTTTTAGTCAAAAATTACCTTGGTATGCTCATTTGTTGTCTAATTCTTGTGTTTATGGATTCTGAGAATATTAAGATTGATTTGTTATGATTGTTAGAAATTCTTATATTTAAATAGGTAAAACCCGAGTTAAGTAATTTTTGACAGGCGAAACATGTTAGGTTTGAAGGAAGCGAAACATGTTAGGCTTGAATGTAGTGAAACATGTTTCACTTATTCTGAGCGAAACATGTTTCACTTATTCTGAGCGAAACGTGTTTCACTTATTATGAGCGAAACATGTTTGACTTATTCTGAGCGAAACATGTTTGTATATTCTGAGCGAAACATGTATGACTTGTTTTGAGCGAAACATGACAGGAACATAATTCAAGCGAAACAAGACATTTTTATGAAAAGAAACTCTGCCCAAATTTTTTAATATTTCTGTAATACTTGTTTAATATGTGTTTCAACTGAATGTGTTGTATTTTGATTGAAGGTTTCATCTAAGTTCTCTTGGACTTGTCTAGTTGACCTTTTCAGTTGACTTTGACTATTGACCTTAGTTGACTTATTCATAGAGTGTAGTAATTCAGTCATGTTGCATGAAACCTAATCATAACATTGTTCTAAATCAATCAAAGTCACATTAAGTATAACAAATTAATTAGTAAAATATATCTGTTGGTATATAAACTGTATTGGTTAATTCTGAAGCAGAATCATGAATCCACAAGAAACTCAACAAGTTGTTGCTCGTGATGAAAAATGGGTTCCATCTATAGAAAGAGTCAAGATAAGCTCTGCCAACGTCAGACTGTAAACCACTATGCAATAAAAGGAAGAGACATTTCAAGTGGTTATTGACATAATCAAGAATTCCACGTGTTTCAAGGCATTCACTATTTTTGTAGATGTTCCTGAAATCTTTATGCAGTAGTTCTGGTACACAATCAAGAAGGTTAAAGACTCTGAATCTTATGAATCCTAGAATGGGTGCTTAAACACAACATCGTTTATTACCCAGGGACCAACTCTTTATAATCAGAATAAAACACTTAAAATATGGATTATTATATTGCTAATATGTCTTGTATTATAGTTTTTATGTCTTGCATGTACTAAGGATTGAAATCAAAGCAAACATGGAATTTTTCAGGTTCGATTCGATCAAGTGTTACTTATTGTTCAAAGTCATGACGAGGGCGATATATTACCAGGGCCTCAAGTAGCACTAAATACGAGTCGTCGGTGCTTTCTTTTCTTTTTTGTTTATCAAGGTTTCAAAATCAAGGTTATAATCAAAACATTGAGTCAGAATTTTAACAAGGTTAATATTTATAATAAAAATCAGGGTATATAATCAAAAACCTACGGTCAAAATTTCAATCCAGCTAAGCCGAATGTTCCTTTTGGAAGAAATGATGTTACATCATATGAGGATAGACTGAAAGCCTAGGATACTACAATGCAAACTCTCATTAACAACAATGCAACAAATGCCAAACTTTAATAAACAACCATAATACACAACTGCAAACCAAAATACCTAATGAGTAAATCTGATGGGTCAAATGCAAAAGGTGCTTCATGAAAGACCTCAAGGTTCTCTTCCGAGCAACACTAAGCCTAACTCGAGAAAGCAAGTTAATTCGATTACAACAAGGAGTGGGTTGACTACTACTGAACCCTCTATTCTACCCCCTGTTCCTCCTTCTCCTAGGGTTGAAGTGGAAAAAGAAATGAGGACTTTAATGGACGTCGGACATATTACAAGCCCAACATAGTAACCGCCACATGTCCCACCTCCAGGAATTCAGCCAGTGTCACCACCAAAACCAAAGGAAGATCCTAAGCCCAACCCTTATCAACCTAAGATTCCATATCCTTCGAGGCTTTAATAAGAGAAACTTCTTTGATAAAAATTATGTTTAAGTATCTAAGTTTTTGAAAATATTAAAGTAAACTTCATTTTGATATTAGTCTTATGGATGCTTTAACTCAAATTCAAAAATAACCATAAAGTGTTAAAAGATTTATTAAAAGACAAATAGAAATAAGTAGAGTTAGCAAATACACCGATAAATGTTGAATGCTTTGCGATCCTTCTTAATAAGGTTCCTAGAAAACTTAAAGATCCTGGAAAGTTTCTCATTCCTTATGTCCTACAAGATCTTGAGGTTTGCATCTCCTTAGCCGATTCTGGAGCTAGCATAAACCTTATGCCTCTTTCGATCTATGAGAAACTTGGGATCAGACCTCTGAAACACTTCGAATGGACTTTTTGAACATGCTAACCGATCCTGTCAATTTCCCGATGGGTGTTAGCTAAGATGTTATTGTAAAAGTGCAAAAATTTAACTTTCTAGCCGATTTCGTTATTGTTGATTTTGGTGGCTGATCATAGATTTCTATCATTCTAGGGACGACCTTCCTTGCGCACGGAAATAAATCCTTTCTTTTCTTTTTTTTTGGGGTGGATCTGTATCCGAGGAAGAATTAAACTTAAGAGTCGGGAGGAAGAAGTCTTGTTTCTTTACATGATTAGTCTTCAGAAAGAACTTTGAGAGATATTCAATCCATTCATTGCATCAATATTATCGATTTTTCTAAAGATAAGCCTATTAGTAGTAGTACCACTTCTTATTCTAATCTTTCTCTACCTAGTTATGAATCATTTTTCTTTGATATCAAAGAGAAGAGTAGTGGAAGTACCACTTCTCAGTCCGATCATTCTCTTCCGAACTACGAATCATTCTGTTTTGATGTGATGCCATATCGAAGAGAAGAGTAGTGGCAATACCATTTCTCATTCTGATCTTTCTCTTCTTGAGTATGATTCGTTTCATTTTGATCTTTCGATTGATCCGCTTCCTCCTACCAATAGGAGTGATTCTCAGCATAAGGAGTTCGTAGATGAACTCGCTCACATCTATCTCACCGGAGTATGTGCATTTTTTTAATTTAATCTTGAGGCGATCATGAGGATTGACTAGAGTTTTGAGGGAAAAACTATATCTGATACTTCAACTAAGGTTCTTACAGTTAATGAGCTTAATGATTTTCCTTCTCCTCGTATCTGATTGTGACTCCTATTTTCTCGAAGAATTTTATTGAGATTGATCTTTTGTCTCATTTCACTTTTAGAATTAAAGTCAAAATTTTTGATCCTAGAATATTCACTATTAAAGGAGTCAATCGCAGAGATTTCATATCCTTTCCACTGGACGATTTTTCTACTATTATTCGTCAGTGATTCTCTTCTCCTGACTGATCCTTCTGAGATTGAATTTCTATCATTTCCTTCCGGAAATGAAGACAAGGTTTTCGATCCCGGAATTCTCATTATAGATGGAGTTTTCTCTTTCATGAGAAAATCTCCCATCTACTGATTAAGAATTTCATGATCGATAAATGTATATCTTAAGGGACAATTCTTGTATGACGAATTCTTTATCGGTCAGTTTCTCCCCAAGGACCAACTTAAAATTGGGGCTGAGGTCAGCTAGTGAATTCATTAATAAACAAGCATTTCTTGATAGGTAACCAGTGCTTATCCTCTAGTAATAATAATATTATCATTAGATTTAGTAATAATAATGAATTTGTGTTGGGGGTGTGCCTTCTCTCTTGTTATGTTTCTGTGGGTATCTGCTTTTTGCTTGTAGGATTTCTTTATGGATCTTGAATGACCTTCGTGCTTGTTTTTAATCCTCCTATCACTGCGGAGTCTCTGATCATTTGATTGTTTATATCTTGGGAAAATCACGCTTATCCTGATCAGTATATTATTATATTGTTTTCCCTTTCACACTCGGAATTTTTTTGCATTGCCTTTTTTCCGTTCCTAAGTATGGGGGTAACACCCGACATTTTTGAACATTAAGGACAATGTTCAGTTTTAAGTGTGGGGAGGATTTCTATCAAAATTGATCATACATGTGTCTGTTTGTGTTCCCACGCAACCCCGTTTTGACCTATATGACCTATATTTTGTTTTATTTTATATGATAAAAAACTCTCTTAGTTATAGATATGTATGCGTTTGCAAGACTTTAAAATTTTGCAAAGAATGAAAAATGATAGAGTTGAATATGAGGTTAAGATGCTAAGCGTGGAGTAGTTAGATCTCTTATAGAGCTTATAGAGGTTAAATTGTGGTTTTTGTCTCCATCAGGCTTAATGAAATTATAAAAATAATAACTTTCAATAAATAAAGTTGATTTGTTTTTTGCGATTCTTAGTTTTAATCCCTTCCGATAAAAGTAAGGTACACATCGAGGTTTTGTTAGTGTTGTAGGGAAATAGGCTACCGATTCCTGACGGTTCGCTCCCGTTGTCTAGGTAGTTAAAAGACCATATGACTTGAAATTTGGCTATAATAATAATAATGTAATAAACTAAAGCCGAAATAAGACCATTGTTTCCTGTCGGTTCGCTCCCAATGTTGCAGTCGTTTAAAGAAGTAATAATAATAATAATACTCTGAGATTGATAAAAGTTTGTTGTTTCCTGTCGGTTCGCTCCCGATGTCTCAGCCTTCAAAATGATCGAGGAATTCCCCGAGGTCGAAATAAGACTACTATTTTTGGTCGGTTCGCTCCCGATGTTGCAATTGTTTAAAGGACCAAGGGATAATAATGTTGCAATAATAATAATAATAATAATAATAATAATAATAATAATAATGCCAAATTTTGACTCTGGGGTTATCTAAATAAAGCCTCCGTCTCTGGACTCGTAGTTGAGTTGTTTCAGATGAAATAAAAAGGATAACCAGACGTATTCGTGAGATATTTTGATTTTTGTGTTATGAATAAAGCGAAACATGTGTTGTGTGGTTGACTATTTATAGGTTTGTGTCAAATAATATCTATGATGCCTGTTTATACCCATGTTACTAGTTTTAGCCTCCTTAGAATTCTTTTAATTGGAAAAGTTGTCTCCTAGGCGTGCGAAAACTATTAACTATGTATAAGTTTGCTCATTTGGTGTGAAATGTGTTTGTAAACTAACGTAGGCCCCTAAGTGCTTATTATATGTCCTTTAACTGGTCATTGTAATGTTTTCCATGTGCTTCTCTCCTATGGGTGCTCGAATTTTGATTAGCATGCTTAAAATGTTGTTTAAATCTTGTGATTTATGATTCTGTGAGATTCTTGATTGATTTGTAATGATAGTTAGAATTGCTTAGTGGTTTTAGATTGGTAAAACTTGAGTTAAGTAGTTTTGAATGAAGTGAAACAAGTTTTGTTCGAATAAAGCGAAACATGTTGGGGATGAGGCGAAACATGTATCACTCATTCCAAGCGAAACATGTTCCATTCATTCCAAGCAAAACATGTTCCACTTATTCTAAGCGAAATATGTAATTCTTATTTCAAGCGAAACATGAAAGAAAGTTTTCAAGCGAAACATGACATGTCACATTTCGAGCAAAACATGTCAAAATATAAAAGGAAAATATGTCCAAATTTTTTAAAATTTTTTAAAATTTGTGTAATACTTGCTTATGGTGTCATGTTTCATAACTTGCTATGCTTGAATGTTCATTATTTTCTCTCTAATTGAATGTGTGTCCTAAGCTCCCTTGGAAATGTCTTGTTGCCTTTTTTCTGTTGACTTTAACAATTGACCTTAGTTGAGTTATTCATAGAGTGTAGTAATTCTGTCATGTTTGCATGAAACCTAATCATAGATCAATCATATAATCAAGGATAACCAAGCTAATCAGTAAAATATATTTGTTGTGTATATAAACGGTATTGGTTATTTTTTAAGCAGAATCATGAATCCTCAAGAAGCACAACAAGTTGTTACTCGTGATGAAAAATGGGTTCCCTTCACTAAGAGAGTTAAGATTATCTCTACCAATGTTAGACTGGAAACCACAGTGCCACAAAAGGAAGAGACATTTCAAGTGGTCATTGATCTTATCAAGAACTCCTCGTGCTTTAAGGCTTTCACTATCTTTGCATATGTCTCAGAAATCTTTATGTAGCAGTTCTGGTACACTATCAAGAAGGTTTAAGGCACTGATTCTTATGAATTCCTCTTAGCCAACAAGAAGTGTGTGGTCAATGCTGATGTCTTTAGGACGATTCTTGATATTTGTCCAAGAGTAGAAGATGTAGACTTCACTAATGTACTAGATAATGATGCTACACTTGCTTTTCTCATTAAGCTTGGATACAAAGGTCCACTATACAAGCACACCAACATGTTTGTGGATCATATGCATTAGCCGTGGAGAACTCTGGCAGCAATAATCAACAAGTGTCTCTCTAGAAAGACAGCAAGCAATGACAAACTTAGAAAGTCCATAATTGACATACTATGAGGCATGTTCTACAAAGAGAATGTCGACTATCCTGAGTTGATTTGGGAAGATCTTGCTTTCCAGATTGATCACAGGAAGGAGAATAGATCAAGACGTAAAAACATGCCATTCCCCCGATTCACCAAAATCATCATCAATGACTTCCTCAAGCAACACAAGTCTCTCTCTAACCTTAAATATCAACACTATCATACAATCAATGATGATGGTATTATAAGCCGACTCAAGTTTGTCAGAATAGGAGAAGACTATCAGGAATATGGACTTGCTATTCCTGAAGTGATGCTAAATGATGCAATCAAGCAGTCAGAGTCTTACCAGATGTTCATCAAGTATTCCACTGGTCAGATTCCCCCCAAGAAGAGCAGAAGTAAATGTTCACAAAGAAAGAAGACTCTTGATGACTCTCAGGAAACTGTTGATGTATCTGAAGAGTCTAAACCTGAACCTGAACTAGTTAAGAGAAAGACTGCTAGTAGAAGAGTGGTCAAGAAGAAAGTCACAATTTTTGCTGATGACAACATTATTTCTAATAATCCAGACATTGCTTTGGAGTTAGGTAAGTCAATCAGCAAAACTGAAGCTAAAGAAGCAGAAGCAGCAAGGCAAGTACATGCTACTTATGCAAGGATTGTGACTGAATCTGTCCCCGAGCCTACTAGAAGAAGAAAATCAGGCAAAGTGACTTCTGATCCTCCCAAAAAGCTCAAGGGTGTTACATCTCTTACTCCATAAGAACAAGAACCTGTTGATACTATGCAAGCTCTCAAAGAAAGTAGAAAGACCAGCAGAAGACAACCTAGTACTTGAGGCTTAAATGAAGGAACTAGTACTATACCAGGGGTTCTCAATGAGTCCAAAGTCGTCTTTGCTACCTCAAGTGAAGGAACCGGTACTAAACCAGGGGTTCTCGATGAGGAAAAGGTCATATCTGAAGAAAAAGTTATACTTGAGTAGGGATCTAAACAAGTGAGTGAATACTCAGAAGAAGACCAACTTGGTGACAAAGAGAAGGATGATAAAGATGATAATGCGGATGATGAAGGCGATAATTATATCAGTGATAATCAAGATGTTGATGATGATGAAGATGCTGAAACTGAATTTGATGAGGATGAAATCTATAAGTATAAGATACATGTGCGCAAAGATGAGGATGTAGACATGTCAAATGCTAAAGTTGAAGATTCTGATAAAGGTGATGAAGAGGTTACTAATGCAGCAAAGGCAGATGCTGAAAAGACTTCAGAAGTAAAGGATGATGCCAAGAAGACCGAACTCCCTCCAACAAGCTCTAACTTATCTATATCTTCAGGTTTTGGTGATCAATTTCTTAAACTTTCTTCTGATTCTTCTTTAGTTAGTACTGTTAAGGATACTATAGATGTAGAGATCAACTCATTATTAGAAGTTAAGATCCAGTCTGAAGTTCCACATATCCAGTCTCCATCCATGCTTAGAGTACCAGTGTCTGTGATTTCTGAGCCTTCAGTTCTCACACCAGTACAAGAATCTCCTTTAATAGCTACTGTAACAACTCTACATCCTCCATCTGTCTCCACTACACCACCTGTACCTCAACAAACAACAACACCGATTCCCACACCACCAATTACAACCGATGCTCCAACCATCACCATTGTTGTTTCTGAATTTGATGCACTCTTTGCTGTTTAGCTAAGAGTTGCTAAATTAGAAAAAGATGTGTTTGAACTTAAGAAAATAGATCTCTCTGTTGAAGCTCTTGCTGCTCTCAAGACACAATTTCCATCTGTTGTAGATAATTATCTTGGATCCAAAGTTGGGGATGTCTTTCAAAAGGAACTGAAGAAACACACAGCAGATCTTATTCGGAAATATTCTCTGCAGTAAATTATTGAGTTACCCAAGAAACAAACACCAACAGTTGATCTAGAACAAGATTCAGAGAAAAGTCCTTCAGAGATTCTCAAGATTAAAAAGGAACAAGCTAAGAAGCAAAAGATGTTGAAGTTTACTATCAAGTCTACAGACAAGGCAGCTCTCAAAGAGTTTGATCAAAAAATCGCTTTCTACTAGACCATGCATGCAAGCAAGTCCTTCAACAGAAATCTTGTTAATCATAGATTGTACCATGCTCTCATAGAAGCCTTGATAGAGGATGAAAATGCTATGGATAAGGGAGTTGCTGACATAATCAAGGACCATAAGAGAAAGCATGATGATAATGAAGATGATGATGATGAAGACCCTCCAGCTGGACCAAACCAGGGTAAGAAGACAAAGAATAGAAGAACCAAGGATTCAGAGTCTTCCAAGAAGCCATCCACCACCAAGGAAATCCCTAAAGGTAAAGCTCTATCTAAAGGCTTTAAGACTGAATCCATTTGCTTCTGCAAAGGAACCGGTTGAAGAACCTACTGCTGAGGTGGTAATGGATGATGCAGGTTAAGATATGGTTCGTGATGATGATCAACCACAAGATGCTTCTGAACCCAAGACAACTAAGACTCCAAATCCAGAATGGTTTACGTAACCTCCAAGGCCTCCTAGTCCCGATCCGGAATGGAACAAGCGTCAGGTTGTACTTGATCAACCCGAACAACCTTAATTTAATCAAATGGTCTCTGCTATAAAGGATCCTTTATCATTCAATGACCTAATGGCCACTTCGATTGACTTCTCCAAGTATGTGTTGAATCGACCCAAAATTAACAATCTTACTCAAGATATCTTGTTTGGACCTGCCTATAATCTGTTAAATAGCATGTGTTCTAGCAGTATCAAATTAGAGTACCACTTCCAAGAGTGTTTCAATGCATTGACAGACAGGCTTGATCGGAATAATCCTGAAGGAGATCGTTACCCCTTTGACATGTCTAAACCTCTTCCTCTGCAAGGTCACCCAAGTCATCTAACCGTTGCTGCTGATTACTTCTTCAACAATGACCTGTAGTATCTGTTAGGATATCATTTCATCACCTCAAACACAAAAATAAGAAAAATAGATTTTAGAGAGAAAGTAAAAAGAAAGAAAAATGGTTACTT
>BQNB010088987.1:6236-27521 GCA_026074375.1 Tanacetum coccineum
AGATGATGAAGATGAAGCATGTCTACAAGTTGATTTCCAATACTTATACATCAATCCAAACAATAATTACGGGAATGATACATTTAATTTCATTCCACCTCAAACCTATACCTATAGTCATAGTTATTCATGTCAATAAACCAAACGGCCCCTAACATCAGAACTGACATGTATCATTCCATAGTCTAAGTAGCTCATAGAAACAATGAATGATACTAATGACAAAAGAATTCTCGGTAGCAAAATATGCTACATCAATTAAAGAATGAAAAAAATGATTTATATGCCTGTAGACATGAGTCGAACTGATGTACATCTAATGATCAGGCCATCATTATCCTGAATTCGTCGAAGTTAAGGACACCATCACCATTAACATCAAACTTAGCAATCATCACCATGCAATCATTGATGGTACTCGACTCTCCCAATTTGCTAAGCATTCTTCGCAAGCTTTTCGGAGTTATGCATCCATCCCCTTCCTTTTCTTCATACATCTTAAAGGCCATCTTCAAATCATTTAATTTCTCCTCTTCGTTTGCGCTTTCAACCACTTTCACCAAGTCCTCCATGCTCAACAACCCGTCTCCATCTGAATCCATCAAAGCAGCCGCAATCTCAGCCTCTTCCAACGAAAACTCACCACCAATCTTTCCAAGACAAATTTGGAGCTCTGGTGGAGATAGCTTTCCGTCACCATTTGCATCCAAGTGTCCAAATACACGTTTGTATTGTTGTTCTTTGTCCATAAAAATTACCAAATACGATCAAATAGCACAAGTGAGTAACTAAAGAAATATAGTTAGATAACTTCCGAAGTGTGTGATATGTTGTAGTGAAATATAGTTTTAGAAGGTGGGTTTTTAAAATGGATGAAATTGCCAAATATATATAGTGATCGAATGCATTATTCCCGCGTTTTTTCCACGGGCTGACTTTTGACCACAATTAGAAATTCAAGGGTGTAAGAAATGGTGAAATTTTCAAAGAAGAAACAAATTTAGGAAGCATCTTAGAAGTGTAGATGAAGAAACATAACTCCATAAAGCATAATAGAGCTTTTAGATAGACAACTAGCCTCTCTCATTTATGAATCAAGAACAACAAATGATTTGTACCCGACCATTTATCGGAGAAGAACCTGCACCATCAATAATTATGGAGCGAAATTCATGATTCCACAATGTTGTCATCATTGTAACAAAATGACAAATATCGACTCCATTTTTAGATACGTTTATAAAGTGGCGGAACAATGACTAAACATGATCAAGTACACAGTTAATTTCTTTTAAATTGTAATATAGGAGAAATAAACAAACTAAATATCCGAATTCAAATAAAACAATTGAATTTAGAGCTGAGGAAACTGAGTCTATTGTGCACCCGTGCATGTTGGAAAATTAAAGTATCCTTTTCAAAAAATAACGCTGTAAATCAAAATATATCGAGGTCCCGTGACGCCTCTAAATTCGTTCGTGTCTATATTTTGTTTGAACTTTTAGTGGGGCCAAAGTTTTGTAAACTTTTAGTGGATGTTGCAATTCTCTATTTTATTTAGGGTGCTACCTCCCCTGGCGCACTAAAAGGTACAAAAAAAGTACCGAATATTTCTTTTGTACCTCTCTTTTAAAGTGCAACGCAGTTTTTTATCAGTCTCTGTTCCGTAATTTTTGACAGTTTCATACTTTTGACCTGTTAAACTGTATATTTTTCGTTCCGTATTCTGCGTTTCACTGTTTTATAATATAAACAAAATTAATAAAAATAAAAAAAAAAAAACCGGAAAAACTAAGAGGGGTACAAACGGCTTTTCAGGGGGGTTACAAATAACATGAGCCTTTTATTTATTCAAAGTCGTCGGCCAGCTGATATTATAATAGTGGACTATAATTTGGTCTCTTAATTAGTCAGTTATTATCACAGTGTGCAATTTTCAGGCAGACAAATAAGGGAGCACTTGAGAAGGTTGGTTTGAAACTAAATCCTAAAAAATATCTATAATTATTGTGTACAATATATGTGGCAGCTGTATTATAAGAAAAATATTATTATATCGTGAAAATTTACATAACTAATTTTTTAGAAGTCAATACATGAGAAATGACATCGATCACAACGGATTCCAGCGAATTCATAGAAAAATGTTCGGTAACAAAAGAATTCTACACGAATCAAAGAATGAAATTAATTTGTATGCATGTAAACAGATTTCAATTGAAATCATGCCATCATTATCCTGAACTCGTCGAAGTTAAGGACACCATCACCGTTAACATCAAACCTAGCAACCATCCCCTTACAATCATTGACCGTTCTCGACTCTCCCAATTTGCTAAGCATTCTTCGCAAGTTTGTTCCGGTCATATAATATATGAACACGTGTTAATATTAATTCAATTGAGAAAAGGATTGATGAGGGATCCGCTATGCCTTCCGACAATGATCACCGCCTCATCCTTCTTCAAGAAATTGAAAAGAATCGATAAGTTTGCTTAATGGATATTATTCAAAAGCTCATTGTCAATGGGGAGATAGAAGGGGATGAAAAATTCCAAAATTCTTCCATGGGCTCATCAACCAAAAAAGGCGGAATCAGATGATCAATGGGATTATGGTTGAAGGAAATTGGATCACGAACCCTTGTTTGATCAAGGATGCCTTCCTTCAATTCTATAAAAGGAAATTAACTAAATTAAACGAACAATCCGATAACTTAGGTGTTGAACACCCCTAATAGAAGTGTCATTAGTAAGCCGAGCTGACAGCTCTAAAGCTCGAAGCCGAACTCGAGGCAACCCTAGTAATTGTTTCACCAAACGAGAAAAGCATTAAGGGCCCGTTTGTTTTATGGTCTTGGAAAAGCATTAAGGGCACTATTCAGAAGGATCTATATGATTTTGTTAACTTATTCTTTGCTTCTTGTGTTATGCCTAATGGTGCTAATTCATCGTTTTTCACCCTTATCCCAAAGGTCAACAACCCTACCTTAATCACTGACTTTCGCCCTATTTCGCTTATTGGTATACACTATAAGATCATTGCCAAGATTTTAGCTAACCGTTTATCTAAAGTGATTGACAAGATTGTTAGCAAGGAACAGTCGGCGTTTATTGATGGTCGTCAAATTCTTGATGGCCCTGTTATTCTAAGCGAAATCATTGAGTGGTATAAAAAACGAAAAAAGAAGCTCCTCATTTTTAAAGTGGACTTTGAAAAGGCTTTTGATTCCATAAGCTGGAATTACTTGATTCACATTCTCGACAGTTTTGGATTTGGTAATAAATGGTGCTCTTGGATTAAAGCTTGTCTCAATTCTTCGAGAGCTTCTATTCTTATTAATGGTAGCCCTACATCTGAGTTTTCCATTAAGCGTGGTCTTAGGCAAGGAGATCCTCTATCTCCTTTCCTTTTCATCTTGGTTATGGAAGGTCTCCATAATGCTTTTGAGGAAGCAGTGGGAAATGGTTTGATTACTGGTGTTAATATTAAGAATTCTACTATCAATGTTTCCCATCTTTTCTATGCAGATGATGTGATCATTACTACAGATTGGAATGCTAAAGACATGGATAATATCATTCGTGTTCTCCATGTTTTCTATCTAGCCTCGGGTCTCAAGATTAATATTCACAAGTCTAATATTTATGGTATTGGGGTTAATAAAGATGAAGTTTTAAGTATGGCTAGCAATGCTGGTTGTATGGCAGGTGATGTCCCTTTCAATTACCTTGGTCTCCCCATTGGTTCCAATATGAAGTCTATTGCTAGCTGGAAGACGCTTGTTGATCGTTTTCATATGAGGCTTTCCTCTTGGAAAGCTAATCTTCTGTCGATTGGGGGTCGTCTGACTCTTATCAAGTCTGTGCTTGGTAGTCTTGGTATCTACTATCTATCGATTTTCAGAGCACCCGAATCGGTCCTTCAAGACCTGGAAAGAATTCGGGCTAATTTTTTTTGGGGTGGTAATAAAGATAAAAACAAAATGGCTTGGGTCAAATGGCCAATTATTCTTAATTCTTTCGATAAAGGAGGGTTAAACATTGGCAGTCTTAAAGCTTTCAACCTTGCTCTTCTTCAAAAATGGCGTTGGAGGTTACTTTCTTCCCCAAACGCCCTTTGGGTTCAGGTCATCAAAGCTTATCATGGTCAAGAAGGAGGTTTCGATACAAATGGTTGTAGCTTCAAGGGCATTTGGGCTAACATTGTTGGAACCTCCAATTTTCTCCACTCGAAAGGTATTATCTTATCTAACACTTTTCGTTTTAAAGCAGGTTGTGGCACTCGTATTCGATTTTGGAAAGATATTTGGGTAGGCGAGACTCCTCTTTTTACAAGGTACAATCGGCTCTATCATCTTGATCAAGACAAAGATTGTCTTATCATTGACCGTATTAATAATGGGCAATGGTCTTGGAATTGGTCTCGGACCAATCTTGGTGTTAGAAATCTTGCCTATTTATGTGACATGTTAAATGAGATCGGTCAACTAAATATTGATGTCAATGAAGATACTTGTACTTGGAGTCTTGGTCCTAATGGTACTTTTACCGTTAAGGATGCTCGTTATAGGATTGACCAAAATATCCTTCCCACTCTTGCTCATGCTACTACTTGGGATAAATCTATCCCCCGGAAGGTCAATGTGTTTATGTGGAGGCTTTCCTTGGACCGACTCCCTCATAGATTGAATCTCTCTTCGCGTGGTATGGATATTCCGGCCATCTCTTGTCCTTCTTGCAATGCCAATGTTGAATCTGCTAATCATGTTTTCTTCGAATGCGACATTGCTACCGATATGTGGAAGCTCGTTTTTAGATGGTGTGATATTCCTCTTTTTCAAGCTTCTTCTTGGGATTCTTTCAATGATTGGATCATCTCTTGGCATGCTTCTAAAGAGAAAAAACACAGGTTCTATGTTATTACTACTTCGGTTCTTTGGTGGCTTTGGAGATACCGAAATAGCGTCACGTTTAACTCTCAACCGTTGAGGAAAAGTGATCTATTCGATAATGTTCGTTTCTCTTCATTTTCGTGGCTTCACAATAGGGACCATATGAAGTTATCTTGGAATGACTGGCTTATGTATCCCCTTTCGATCACGCGTAATGGCAATGGTTAGAGCTGCTTTTGGTTTTTTCCTGAAGCTGGCGTTCAAGTTCGCTGGGTTGGCGTACCTGTACGCCAAGGTTTTTTCGTTTGGCATCTTCGTCGGTTTTGAGGATGGTTCTTCTTTTCATCCTTCTCTCGGGACTTGTTTGGGGTTTCATCAAAATCATCCCGAAGTGAAAACAGGTGGCTCGGCCTCCGGGATGGGGGGTTTTTCTTTTGCCGAAGTGAAAACCGATCCGTCGGCCTTCGTGTCAAAAGTTTTTCCATCCCTTTTGATTCTCTCGCAGTTAAAGTCTCGGGATTTTACCATTTTTTGATGTTATGTAATTCTTTTTGTTGATTCTATTATACTTTAAGTTTCTAGCGTCTTGCTAGACTCTTTTTTATATATATTCCATCTTTGCCGTTAAAAAAAATTACATAAGAAACCATAGTGACATAAAGGACCTTGACCCATAACACAATTGGGTTGGTTCCTCTAATCTAATTCCTAATAAGGTCTTTATCAATTTATGTTTCTTTCGAAAACCCGTTGTAAAATCTGTCGATGCAAGTTAGATTTCTAGTAATGAAGTTTACATCATATTAACGAATAATAAGCGAAATGAGTATGTTGCACGGCCTAGCTAATCAGTTTTCGGATATATTTGAATTTAACGTGATGTCATCCCATCCACAGAACGGTATGCGTCACAATAACAAAACATCTCTCGGCACCTTTCAATAGTTGTGCCAAGGAAGAAGGGTTGATCGAAGATTAAGTTATTAGCAATTGGAGTCATATATTCCACCATTTGTCAAAACAAACTTTTTACTTCTTTAAATCAGACGGAACTCTTGATCTTCAGCTTAAGATGGACATCGAGTAGGGTTAAATCAATAGCTCAAATATCATAATTTGCAATTTAACATGACAATATTTTGTCCTTTTCGATGTAATTTTATTTCACCTACAATCAATTCTGTCAATGTTACTTATTGACTTTTTATCAAAACAAGCAAGATTACTCGCGCGTTGCTGCGGGCGCTAATTTTTCGCACGTTGTTGCGGGGCATTTTTTTTTGTTCGAGTTTGTTTTTTCGGTCTCATGTTTAATAGTTTGTTTTTTTTTTCATATTAAATGACAATCTTTTTTTTTCAATAAAGGGGTTTTTTTTTTGCTCAGGCCGATAGAAAGTCGTAAACGTAATTTTCTTTTTTTTCTTATTTTTGGCGAAAGTAGGGGGAATTTTAAGCTTTTTTTTTGTGGGCCGATGAACACGGGGCTTTTTTTTTGTTCGGGTTTGTTTTTTCGGTCTCATGTTTAATAGTTTGTTTTTTTTCATATTAAATGACAATCTTTTTTTTTTCAATAAAGGGGATTTTTTTTTTGCCCAGGCCAATAGAAAGTCGTAAACGTAATTTTTTTTTCTTCTTATTTTTGGCGAAAGAAGGGGGGATTATAAAGTTTTTTTTTTATAAAATATATTTTTTTTACGATGAACAGTAACCATCGGGAATAATTAAAAAAAAAAGTGGGCGAAAAAAGGAGGGATTATAAAGTTTTTTTTTCCCGATGAACAGTAACCATCGGGAATAATTAAAAAAAAAAGTGGGTCAGTCAAACACTGTAGCATTGTAGCTACAGTAATAATGAACAGTGGTTTGTGAGTGGGGCAGGCACGCGACGTCGTATCACACTTTCATTAAGTATATTATAATTAACACGACTCAATCCCTCGACAAAATTAACAATCAGGCCCATATGGCCATATCTGCCGAAGCCCGTATATTAGCAAAAGTAGGATCTAGTGATTTACCACTTTTTAAAGTTGGGCTAAACATTACTTAAAGGTAAAACACATAGCCTAATCTAAAATGTTAAAAAACAAGTTTTTTGATGCCCGTGCTTCGCTGCGGCAAGTTTTGACCTGCGTCGTCGAGAAACTGTAAAGTTCAAATTAGTAGATAACTTATTTGTTCTTTTTGAGTGACTCAACATTCGTCAAATGTCAATTGTTTGGCAACTATCGGCAAAACAAAATTAGCATCTTAGAAGTTTACCTAGTCGAGCAATTTAATGAAGCTTAATGGATGTGATCTTTTAGGTTTAAAGGAAATGCATATCATACACGCTCTGTTTGAAGGAAATGCAACATCTAATTTCATATATATCGACATAGGAACATAAAAACTAATAAGAGTATTTATCATGTTTTTATTCAAGTGGTTCATTTGGGAGCAAAACAATCTGTAGAGAGTTGGCCAGGAACACTATTTCACCCAATCCATCTTCAGATTTATCCTTCATCTTAAGTTGACCTGTTATAGATGAAATTAATGTACCAGTTGTATTGTTTTAAGTTTATTAAGTTTATTAGGTGCTTAAGTTGACCTGTTATGTATCAAGAAGGAAATTAATGTACCAGTTGTATTGTTTTAAGTTTATTAGGTGCTTGAGCTTAGAATTTTGTAGCCTTATCGGATTCCAATATATAACAAAGAACAAAAACTAAAGTTGTACCATAGAAGTTTAAACTTGCCTAACAGCATATTAAATGCATCAATCACACACATTTTCTATCCTATTCACTTTTGTATCATCTTATCAGACACCATTTTAAGCATGATAATTAGTTTCCAAAAACTGAACACCAATCCATCGACATGATTGCTGAGAATGGGAAGTTATTGGTCCTAATATTGTACCAAACAGTAAACGGCCTATTTCAGACTTATAAACCTTAAGAGAAGTTTCGTCAACTTTGATAAGCCTAGGTACGCAGATCAATAAGATTTCAGGCACTGAAACAATTATAGAAGCAGTAATAACAAATATCAATTATATATTTATATAGTTACCCTAAACCAACCTTATAAGAGATCAAGATATCAATAATCGATGTCCATACCTCAGAGTCATATCCCCTTTTCCTCCAATCTGTTCTCATAATCTGCATAAAATATGCAATAATTCAACAAATCAATGCTACACTATAATAACTTAGAAAAGATAGAAAACAGAAAGAATGGATACCATTGCAATTAGCTTCGCAAAATCAAAGCCATGCGGGTCGAATTCTGATCCAACTTTTTCGCCGAGATTCAGAAGAACATTCTGCAATCTGCACACCGCTTAGCAAGTCCAATATCTGTCGAGTAATTTTGAAGGTGCGTGGAACCGCCTGCAATGACGTCAATGATGTCACCTCTTCTGTCAAGTAATTCCGAAGGTGCGTGGAACCGCCTGCAAAATTTTGGAGCTAAAATTATAATTGTTTTAACAAAAAATAATATATCAAAACTTAGCCTGTTACTATGAGACTCACGAAAACTATAAATAGTTGCATTGCGGGGAATGAGAGAGTGATGCCTACCTCCATTTTTTGACCCATAAATGATGATACATGTCACCTTCTTCGTTAGCAAATTCAGCAAGCTTCACTGCAATATAGTCAATATTAAAACACAAAGCCAAACACCCCCAAAGTAACGCTTGTGGCCTAGTCAGTAGCTTTGAGTATCTATTCTAATTCTTCAATATCACATAACCACTACTAAAACACAAATCCAAACATCCCCTAAACAATGATTGTGGCCTGATCAAAATCATATAACCCTTAAATTGGTTTGTTTGGATTACCCTATGAGAAATCATCACATTCTGTCAAAAAGAAAAGTTGAGAGCATGTGGGAAGAACCAAACACCCTTAATGCCCCTAGATAAATTACCTTAGTTGTTTTAATTCATGAACATGGATTCTACGTTAATTATAAGCAACTTATATATGAAATTCAGAAAAAGGGAAAATCAAAAATTACCATTTAGCTTATTGATCATTATTCTACACAGCTTTACAACATGAATTGTTTCCAATTCATCAAAGCACTGAACCTGCAAATGCTCTCACCTCTCTCACCTGCAAAACCGGATATTAAAACGTTACTACATATCTAAGAACATGTATGATATCATCTGAAACAACTATGAATTTACCTCAACTAAGTTCAAAACTTAGGTATAAATAAGTTTATGCTAACTGGTTTTTTAAGTCGTTCATTCACCGAATTCAAAGACGTCTGCAACACTTTAGTATCTAAAATGACTTGTTCAGACTCAAACAGCCCTACATGAATTTCTTATAGATATGCCCTAAACCCCTCCAGCAAGCCGATATCGAATATACCCCTACACTAAAACCATGTTTAACCGATATATACCAGTTTCGAGCAACAAATCAAAATTTCAAAATCTGTTCAGCAACCTATATATACTGATTTGGGTTATGATTAAACTTTAATGGTTCAAATACAGTAAACCAATTAGCGAAACGAAGTTTTAAAAATAGGCAAAAAACATTACTCATTTCAGCTCAATTACAGTCATTCAATTTGCTCCAAAATCTATTATCTTCTTTTGCGATTTAACATGCGAAGTTGCAGTCAAAAGATGGATGCTAAACATTTTTGGTCCAAAGTTTCGATGTTTTTCATATTAATAGTTAGCGTGTCAAGTTCCTATTGTTCCACAACAATAACTTCATGTTCTACTGCAACAACTTCGTTTATTTCCTTTTTAGCATATATGTTCTATTTCCACCCGAAACATTTTTAGTCCAAAGTTCCGATGTTTTTCATATTAATAGTTACCATGTCAGGTTAAGGGTAAATTTGGGTTGTAATGGAGTTTTTTTTTTTGAAACAATGATCAAGGAGTTTTTTTGCAATAAAAAAAACTCTCGTCCTCGCTATAAATATTTACCAATATATCAACCACTTTAACCGTGTAAAAACTCTAAGTTTATGTGTGAAGTCATGTGTTACTGTAGTACAATATGTGATACTTAAACAATATAATTATGTTAAACAGTTATTTAATAATGCAGTTTAAGATTAAAAAATAGGAGATATACCATTAGCAGAAGGCTGTTGAAAGGAGCATAGATGTCTCCACCATTAAAGGACCCAACTATGATATTTGATGGTTGAGTAAAGGAACCAATGTAATTGGCTTGTTGCAGCGTTGGACGCGACGGTTTCTAAACAATCTTTCAAGATACGCCTTTTTACATTACGTACATTAGACGAAGAGTCCATTCGCGATGCTGAGTCTCTCTTAGCTGATCTTGCTTAACTGGTTTTTTTCGTTCAGCTGAAGAAGAAGATTCGCCTATATTAGTTGCTTGCCATAAAAAAGCATAAGAAACAATTTCAAAGGAAACTTTATAGATAACCTAGTGCAATAAATCAGAAACATCCCCAACCTTGAGTTTTGACGTTGTTCGCACTCGCATTCTCAACTGGCACGTTACTAGTTTTGACTAAAGAAGTTACTGAACCCTGTTCTTGCAGAAGCTCACTAACAACCGCCGGCCAAAGTTCTGATTCACATAACCTGTATGAACAACACGTTTAGAAAGGTCTTGAATAAAACCAAAAAATCTAAAATACAAAAACTAAGGTTTGAATTTGTATCGACATATTGAATAAAAAAGCTAAAAAATTTCTATTCACCTTCAATGCGGACGTTACTCGATTCCACATTCCTAATATCCAAAGACTGGTGTAATTTCGCAACGCAAAAGATGTCTTTAATAACATCAAAAAGGGCTCCAGAAAGCGATAACATAAAAATTGTCCCAAGAATCATAAATGTCTGTATAAATATGTTTAGTCAAGCAGTAACCCAAAAAAGGACTTTGTTGGATGGATGCTTACATATGTTCCAATTAAGGTGATCTCTGAAAAAAAACAACAAACATTTAAAATGAATCAGAAAAGCATCGCTATGATTGAGCTAACCATTTTCATATCGCTAAATGTTTGATATGTAACTTGTTAACTGTTTTAAGTATCCTTTTACCACTTATCGAATAAGCATGCACGATTACACGGTGGATATTCCTATTCATAATCTAATACTACGTAATATCACAGATTTTCGTTTGAACTCTATATATGATAATAGCAGGAAATGTAATGAAAACTCTAGATTAAATTTATACATCTCCATATGTACTCACTTTGGTGCTTCCATCTTATAACAACAAATCAAACAAACAAAACCACATGACCTTTTAAAGGGTTTTCAGTAATCAAAATTCTAATGTCATCATCATCTTTACTTTTACCATCATAAATCATACTCGACAAACCTTTTAAAAATGCATGTTACTACCTGAGATTGTCTAACATTAATAAGTTCTCCGAAACATGTTACTTTTGTGATTATGTTCGCGAATATAAAACACAATTAAACCCTTTTATTAAAAACACATAAATTACTCGAATGCTACGTGTTTTGTTGAGAGAGACATAGAAAAAGAGTGTCTAATCCCATTATTTTATAAATATGTTACTTTTTATAAGCTTATTACTCCCTCGGTCACTAAATAAGTGTCCACTATTGACTTTCGAAGTCAATCTTCTTCAACTTTGACCTTAAATTATTTTGTTTGTGTTATATAATACTTGATGAAAATTATATCGATGAAAATACATTGAAAACTCAATCCATTCACATATATTTTGCATCAAGTATTATATAACACAATCAAAATAATTTAAGGTCAAAGTTAAAGATGAATGACTTCAAAAGTCAGTAGACATTTATTTAAGAACGGAAGAAATATATTATTATTTTTAATATAAAAAATTGGGTTGTGAGATAGGGGACAACATAATAAATGTAAGATAGTTATAATTTACTTGGTCAAATAATTTGTTTACTTTGTATTTCCATTACTCAAATAAATCTGAAAGTGTAAAGAGAAAACTTTATTAGTGGATCTAAACCGTTTTCTTTCTTTTTGATGGTGAAGAATAATTTTGGAACAAAATAAATATGGTTTATGAAATTTAAGGTTTACTTATTCCACCCATAACACATAAACCAAACTCTATCGACTGTGTGTACATCATCAAAACAATAATACCTCAAGATATTACAAGTGTTGAAGTGTACACGGACTTACATTTAGATTGATAGATCCATAAGTTGAAATAATACCGCAAGTAAGAAAACGATTTTGGTTTATCATACGCAACCAGATTATTATTTTACAAGTTAAGTAGGTGAATCATTTACATAAAATATTCATGTTAAATAGAGGTCGAAAACTCGAAATCGATTACTATACCTTTGCGACCACATTTATGTATGCCTCAAAACAATGACACGCAACAAATAAAATAGAAACCGTTTCATCATTCCTCAGTTATTTATGCATTTTATGTTTTTTTCTTACATCCATATACCTTTTTAACCTCTATATAATTTGTTTAACATTTATGATAAAAAAAAAAAAAATTGTTAATTGGTAATCTATTGACCCGAAAGGAATACTAAGCTGAACCTAGCTAATTCGGTTTAAAATGATTAAGGCATGTGCATGTAAGCTAAAATTCAGTGATGGGTGATAATTTTCGACACGACACGATAAACGAAACAAACACGACACGAAGTTAAACATGTTTGGGTTGAAGATAAACGGTCAAAAATAGGTCAAGCCGTATAACCCGTTTAATAAATGGGTCGTGTTTGGGTTGAGTAAATATTAAACAGGTCAACACGTGAACCCGTTTAAGTTATATATAAGCCTCTAAATATAAAATATATAACTTGAATTTTATGTTGGATTTGGATTAAATGTGTTTTGTTATGTAGTTAAAAGGGGTGAATTACGATTATAACTCATATATCATTTAAATTGTCGCATAATTATTTGTATGCTATGTTTATCATTATTTACATCCTTATATTATTTTTTGCATTTAAACGGATCACAAATAAGTTACACGTGTTATGCAGGTCTGGGTTAGGGTTGAGTTTCTTAACACGATTAATAAATGAGTCATGTCTGGATAAAAGTTATAATAACTCGCTAACCCGTGAACTCGAACAGATTAACACGAACACATGACTCGATTGCCACCCGTAGTAATAATCATGTAACAAGATAATACGATATTAGTAAATGGAAAAAGTTGCACGATTACAGAGGTAAACTACTCCTGAAATCCTATTACAAGTTTACAACTCGATCAAAAACATAAGTTTGTAAATTATTTATTTAATTTTATATATATCCCAATTCTCGCTGATATGTTACTAGTTATAACCAAGTACAATAATAAGCTTTCTATAGGGTTAATGAGATAAAATCTTGAAGCAAGCCTTCCAACCTCGGCTCTGGCTCTGACGACGATGATGGCGATTGAGCATCTCTAATCGAACTTCGGTCATTAGAGGATGGACCGGCTTCTTACACAGCAAGAAGGTTCTTTCTCCACACGACCCAACTGCTTCACTTGCTGTCATTGCTGCCAACAAATTTACTAATTTTGAGACCTTCTTGTGGAATATATATATATATATATATATATATATATATATATATAAGAGCAACAAGACATAAAGTTTTTATCATAAAAGACTCAAAATGGGAGAGAATATGATTATAACAATTGTAAGATCATAATATTTTATTTCAAAAATCTTGTTATGCATCCTAAATCATCTTAATTATCAACCAAGTACCATTCTAAATGTGAACATCACATGAATTATTGTTGACAGCATGACAAGTGTATGCTCGGACGATAATTAAGTTGATTATTAGTATAATTGAGCATTTCGTTTTAACTAATGGAGCAATAATCTGAATGTGCAAACACTGAATCGCACCCAAGTGCATGGTTGAGAGTTCATCAGAAAAAAAAAATTGTATTTGAAGTGCGTACAAGATCTTGAACTTACAATAAATGCCATTTTTGTGACTTAAAATGATTGTATATTTTTATCATAAACTAATGAAACAAATATGATCCTTACTTTATCTATAGTCGAGTGGTTATTTCGAATTTCATATTTAAAAACCTCATTACTGTTCAATAACATGCTAGTTATTAATGTTTTATACTTTTATATACATGATCAATAAAGTGACAAAAAAAATGCTTAGCTGAAAAACTGTTGTATACTAGCTTGTGCCTAATCAAGCAACAAAATCAAACCATAACATATCATCAATTCAGTTGCAGAGTATAATATTGTGTGTGCATACCTTCAGAATCTGAATTTGATGGATAAAGCAAGAATTTAGTATAATCTGAGCCAAGAACAGGAAGTCGTCCACCACGAGCATACATCTTAAGGGACAAATTAATAACTTCCGATACTTTATCATCAATATTCACCACGAAGCGCAAAGGTCCTGAACTTCCAAGCACATTCACAGTTATCATCAGAAAACCGTCTTGTGTTTTCATTATTTCGGCATCATGCATCTTCCTTCTTGATCAAACATTCTTCTTCTAATGTTGTTGCTTCAATTAGATATGTAGGAATGAATTTGTAGTTGATATTAGAGATGACGAAAACTGAAATTGATAGTTAATTACACGGATTCGAGGCGATAGACGAAATAACATCGATATACATGAAGAATAGAAGAGGTTAGGGGGATACGAAAAGAAGCATGAAACAGCAAACTCATTTGTGAACCATAAAATATCTTCTCTCATTTTGTTGTAGTGAGAGATGTGAATCATACAATATCATTCTCTCCATTTTGTTGTAGAGAGAGACCTAATAAATACTACTACTACTATAAATGTTTAAAATTTAAATTTATTGATATATGACAACAATAACAACCAGTAATATATAACATAGAAACAAAATTGAGTAAATAGGGTCATGCAATACTTTACAAATTATAACAGAGGTGTGCACAATTCGATTTGGGTTGGTTTTTTGTTAAAACTGAAACCGAACCAAAATATTCGGTTTTATAAAAACAAAAAAACCGAAACCGTTCGGTTTTTGGTGATTCGGTTTTCTCGGTTTCGGTTCGGTTTTTTCGGGTTTTAACCGTTATATTTGGGTGTGGCCAATTTATACAAACAAAGTTGTTTTACGTAGAAAATTGATTATTCTTCTTTACATTTTTTGTTAATATGAGTCTAATAATGTTTATCCAATTTTTTTGCAATTACATATAAGACACATACACATGCAAGTGGACATACGCATAATATGATCATTGTTATATATGTATTGATATATTGTCAAATAAAACACACTCACAAACACCCATATAAATGTTAAGATATAGTATATATTATAATTCCACCCACAAAATGAATATGAATTTATAAATTTGATTTATTTACTTATTTCTATATATTATACTACTTATATATTATTATAAAATAAAACCGGTTCGGTTCGGTTCGTTTTACGGTTCGATTTTTGGACGAAAACCGAAACCGAATTGAATTTTTCGGTTTTTGAAAAAGTAAAAAGCCGAACCATCGGTTTTTAGTTTCGATCGATTATTTCAGTTCGGTTTCTTTTGATTTTCGGTTTGGTTTCGGTTTTTCTGCTCACCCCTACTTTACAATCAAGTTTAATTATTACTTTTGTCTCTTTATAAAACACCAATTAAACTATCACACAATATTTGTATCAAAAATTATTTCTTATATCCTAAGCAGAACCTACAATCATTAGTTAAGAAGCCTTACACAAAACATAGAGTACAATCAAATACAATCAAATTTAATTTGTTATGTTCTATATGAAACGATTACATTATAAGAACTAATATCATTTACATATCAAAAATTTCTCTACCCACCAATGGATCAATTTTATTCACTCAATTTTTATATTAAACAACAAATTTACTTTCACCTCTTTTTTATTAAAAACTAAAATCTCTTAAAGTGTCAATCATTAAGCGAAAAGAATTATGCTATTGTGACGAGTATTTAATTATCTTCTTATAGACTGACACTTTGAAATATACTTTCGACAAACTTTTTTTCTTGTCACTTTTCTCACGTTTTTCTTCTTTTTTTTCCTTCCTTTTTTTTCGTTGTTTAAATTGCATGAGAAATCACATATGATTAAACACTTATTTGAATATATAAATAATCATAACTTGCCGAATAATTATATAAATTATCCATTGCTTGTAATTTCTTGTTTTAAACATATTAACATATTTTAAACATTATCTTAACCACAAAATAATTGTAATTATTGTATGTATATACAAGTTTTTATTTTATAAACTTCATAAAATAAACTTAGGTGATGATTTATTTAACTATAAACAATTATATAAAACATGAAATTAATTTATTGGAAAGATTAGGGTCTTAGATAAACCTTAGATGAGTGTATGGTGAGTGAAGAACAAGATCAAACCCTTGTGATCAAAACCCTAATTCGAAAAATGCAACTAGAAAACCCAAGAAAACCCTAATTCTTTCTTGCTTGCAAAACCCCTTTAATTACCAAACCAAGCTTCCAAGACACCTTATATATGTTTAATAATAACCCTTGAACACTTGTACTAGCTTGGAAATAAAAAACTATGAAGATATGTGAGGGTGGTGAGTGAGCCGTGGGTATGGAGTTCAAAGAGAGGGTATATGTGTTTGATTTTACTTGAAAGAGTTAAGTATGTGCATACTTCTACTTTTTGGTTCCTATTTATAGCTAAACATGCATGAATACCATTTTAGTGAAACCAACAAATGGTTTTTGGTGTTGTGTTTATGGTATCCGGTTATGGGGACAAATAGGGCAAGAAATATGTATTTTTATATCACTTAGGTCTTGTAAGAGTATGGCATGATTTGCTTTTGTGTAAGAAGTGATATGACTAAGGCTTTGCATGCTTGTTCTTGTCCCCTTTCCTTCTCTTGCTACTAGACGTGTATAAGAACACAAAAGGGGACAAAAGTGATGAAACTTTATGGTTTGATCCAAAGGATAACAAGTATAGTTGTTTAATGGTGTTAGTGGAGGTGTTGTATTTAATTTCAAGTATATGTGTGTATGTGCATGATGAAATTCGGTTATAAGGTGAAATGGGTAAGTGTTTATGAGATTTTTGAGTATTATGGGTATTAGTGGGTATTTGTTGAAGTGTAGGTGGGTTTATGGTTTGCCATGCATGCAAAAGTGTAGTTTTATTGCGTTACGTAAACGTTTTACGTAACCAATAAAAATAAAAGGCGTAAAGTTATAAATTATCATCCTAATAACTTTATAACACTTACTTGACGTAAACATTTAATTGTTTGATGCCCGTTTACGTTGAATGCTCATTTTTAGTTTACGCGATTTAGCTTAACGGTAAAAGTTAAAAGTAAACGCGTAAAAATTTAAAATAAATAGTTGAATATTATTGTCGTAAAATGACGCGAAAATGTGAACTGTTACAACAATGAATATAGATATTACCGAAATGGAAACAAGCCCTAGTTTTGTCCACATAGGTTGATCGCGCATACCTAGTGGTGATCAACTTTTTTTTTGTCAGTTTGTGTCAGAAAATAATGTTGATCGCGTGTGTATTGTGATGATGAGTAAATTGGAAAATGTGCATTGATATTATAATACATAGCTAGGATATGACTTAACAATGACAATAGCGGTAGTGATTTTGTAGTTTTTCACAACCTTGAACAGTATTTGCATGTATAAATGATAGTTGATATCAGTTTGAAGATACTCAAAGTTCAAGTTAAAAACAAGAAGCCGTAGTTGATTCAAAGAGGTCTCCTAAATTGTGTTGTGGGTTTGGTTAGTGTACTTCTAAATTGTGCTTTTGGTGGTTTTGAGGCGGTTTTGCTCCGACGGTTGTGTGGGTATTTTAGTTGGTTACTGCATTTATAAAATGAATTTGAGCAACTACGAGGTATGATTTTTTTAATGGTTAATGCGTTTAATTTTTGTTGTTGTTGTTTATAAGCGTAGTAATATATGCAATTTATTTTTAATTTAGGTACATCGGGTTCTTATGCATAGTAACACTATTTCGAACAAATTTTGGTTCACTAGGTCGACATCATCAAAGATAACACTAATAACCAAATAAACAAAAATTTAAACAACGTATCAATATGCTAAAACGTTCACGAAAATTGTCGAAATCAATTTTTTTTCATGTATACAAACCCTAAAACTACACTTTTAAAATGGAAAAAAAATTTTATACAAATCATCATACTATTTGCGCGATCAACAAAAAAACTTTTTGTTTTGCGCGATCAACCTACGTGGTAAAAAAAAGTTTTTTTATATAAAAACTAAGAATAAATGTGGTGATAACACGTGTTCATCGAGTTGACAACCACATTATATGCATGATCAACTAGGACGATTTCGAAATGTCAGACCCTTGTGGTCTCTGCAACAAAATTAATTTTTGAAATGGCCATTTAGGTAAAAAAAAACGCATATATTTTTGAGTAAAAGGTTTAATCTTCTATTTTTTTTCAAACAAAAAAATCTTTGACCGACTGATATTTGTCCCTTAATATGTAAGATACTTTTGAAATGTAAACAGTCTCTCTATCATATTATAACTAGCAGGGGACTCGTGTGTTGCGGCGGCGGATACCCTGTGACGATTAACCGGAGAAATAAAAAGAATTTGATCCCGGTAAGGCCCGGTTCACCCGTTTTTATCGGTTCCAACGGGTCCTCTCAAGTTCGTCTTCGAACGGCTTTTATTGGCTAGCCGAACCGATGGTGACTCTGGTTCCCGGTTGAACCCGTTGGTTCGATCCGGTTTTCAAAACTATATGCACCATCATTTTAGTTTTTTATTTTTTGAACAAATCATTTTAGTTTGTACAATGTGTATAATAACATGAACTTTTCATTTTAGATGTGTTTTAAAAATAACATTAATTAGTGTGTTTAATTAGTTTATACTTTGGATTATGTTGTAGCTTGTTTAAATTGTACATTGTGGAAATATTATTGTACTTTTAAGTAAGGTGGTGTTTTAATTGGTTGTATGTTATGTTTATTTAGTTGTAGATGTTTAATTGGATTGTACCATATGATTTTAATTTTGCACGTTTAAAATAGAAAGTTGAAACATTTAACGAAGGAAAATGCATTCCTCCATTATATGTAGTTCAGATATTATGGTTTAACTATTCGGGTTTCTTATTTTTTGCATGGACCAAACCCGGGTAGGATGATCAAACTTGCCCATATTGACCAAGGACCAATGGCAGAGCTTGAAAGGTTTTTGTGGGAGGGCTGGAAAATTCAAAGTCTCTTATATGAGGGTTAAATTGTAAAAATAAAATTTTTACACATGGTACACAAGTAAATATGCATTAATGATCCAAAGTATAGGGGGCATCACTCTCTCTATCCTCTTTATGGCTCCGCCATTACCAAAGACTCCGACCGAATACATTGGCTTGGTCAATCATTAACCTAGATTTAAACTTGAACTTATTTTATAAACAAGTAAGATAAATTAGTTATTGTTAGACCGGGGGTATATATGTCAATGCAGAGATAAACATTTTGACCAGAATCATAATACTGATATCGTACGGAACCGGTACCGAATCCCGGCACACAATAAGGTACCAGTATCATGGTATTAGCCGAAAAAATCTGAGATACCCAAAATGGTACCCGTACCAAATAAGATAATGCCGAAATTAGTACCAGAATTTAAAGTGTCAGAATTTATAAATTAGCAACTTATGCAAATGCCTTTGTGCTCATTCCATGTAAATTATAAGGTATGAAGTATACGACCTACAACCAAACAAACCATTTTAAAGTTTTAGGTGCATCCATATATAATCAAATAACATGTTTTACATAAAACTGTTGTTCACATATGTTACACCCAGCCGGTCCAAGCCCGCATGGCAAAAAGATTATGCCATGTAAATATATCCCTTAAATAATGTCATTGTTTAGGAAAGTATTTAAGTCTTTATATTTATCTAGGAAAGTCATTAATTACATGTTTGATTAGGAAAAGATTTGTGTTTATCTTTTCTTACAAGATAGGGTTATTCGGCTATATATACCGAACGATTTTCATTAATAAAATATATGTTTATGCCAATAAATCTCAAAATCTTCTTCCTCTCTTCTTAAGGAGCCCGCACACGCTTGAAGTGGTGCTACTATCCCGATACTATCCGCAAGGGTTACTGTTCATCGGGTACTATTCATGGTTACTGTTCATCGACTGAAAAAAGTTAAAAAATATTACACTCATGAATGTTTTGAAGTTTTCAGGAGTCTATCCAGAGAGTTGGATTTTTGCCATCATAGAGTACTTTTCGCTACTAAACACCGATCGTGGGTTTTAATTTAGAGGGTGCGGCTGCGGAATGGTTTCAATGGATGACGAGGAATGGTTTGATCACTACTTGGGTCAGGTTTAAAGAAAGCGTGAGGAATTGTTTTGGACCATCAGAATATGAAGATCCGAATGGGGCGTTATTGAAATTGTTGCAATTGGGGACGGTGAAAGATTATCAACGGGAATTTGAAAAGTTAATGAATCGAGCTACGGATATACCGGACTCTTTACTCATCTCTTTCTATATTTCTGTCGTATCAACATACTCACATCTAACTCATAAATGAGATTTTTCTTCTTTTTTCTTCATTTGTCTCAACACTCAACATCGTTTTAACTAGAATATTCAGGTTCTTCTATCTTAGATATGCATGTTTATAATAATAATCATCATCGTGATTGAAATAAAACGCACATGCATTTTTCTCTACTAGCAGGGTATACGCGTAATGGGTGGCAAGTATCATGTGACTATATTTTGCGGCACGTAAATGTTATTTGGTTAAACGTTTTTTAACAAAAATTGTACAAATAAATGATAATTTAAACTAAAATAACTTTACGCAATAACAATGCAAAGTATTTTATATCCAAATAAACGTAAGGTCCAAACGAAATAAGGGAACATAAGTAGCATCTTTGAAACATAAGTTAAAATAGACGGGTACTCGCGTGTTATGTGTGAAGTATGATTAGTTTGTGTTGTAGCTTTTTTATTCTTTCATGAACCATGAGTTTCTTTATATTAAAATTTTATAACTGACATTTTAATATATATCAATAACCTTTTTTCAATTTTATATGTTACAAATATTAATATGGTGGTTACATATTTTTCCCATTAAATCACTTATTTATCATTAATATAACCATTACAAGTTTTGAGGTTACATGATGATAAACGGGATGTCACAAAAGAGACTATAATAAGCAATGAAAGCATTACCTGTGTTAATACAAATAATGTCTAAAAACGTTATTTATATTTTTCGACCTCTCAATGTTTTGATAATAACAAAATGTGAAAATATTTACGAT
>BQNB010088988.1:0-27520 GCA_026074375.1 Tanacetum coccineum
AAAATTAAGACTTTTAATTTGTATCAGGGCGGTTTAATTTATAAAACAACTTTATAAACTGTTCTAAGTTTTTAAAATCAAGATCCACTCATGTCTAGAACTATTCCACCACCTCTAGTTCCTAATTTTGGAAATACTAGAAACCCCAACATGGTAGAAAATGTTTTTCAAGATGACAACACTAACAACACTGGTACAAACAATGTAGCTCCAAATGTTGTTACTGAGGATCTCTCACAACTTCTTGATTCTAGGGGAGGTTCTTATGTCAAAAATGTTCCTAAATTTGATGTAAAAGATTTCACGAGTTGGAAGGATAGGTTCTTGGTCTATCTTGATGGTCTTGAACCTTATCTTCTTGAAATATTGGAAAATGAACCATTTGTTCCTAAATCTCCTGCATCTACTACTGAAAATATTTTAATCAAACCTCAAAAGCAGTGGTCTCTGGAAGATAAAAGACTTGCTAATCAAGACAAGAGACTAAAAAGTATTATTATCTATTGTCTCCTAAATGATGTGATGAAATCTGTTATTAAGTGTGTCACTGCTAAATCTATGTGGAATGATTTAATATTGAGTCATTATGGACCATCTGATACAAGGGATACAAAATTGTAGCCATGAGACTAAAGTTCAATGGTTTTAAAGCACTTGAAGGTGAAAAGGTAAAAGAAACCTTCACCAGGCTAAAATTTTTATTAAATGAACTTGAAAACAAAGATGTTAAAATCCCTCAAACTAAAGTCAATGCCACGTTGGTTAACAGCTTACCCAAGAAATGGCTAAGCATGAATCAAACTTAGAAGGCTAATAACACTATCAAAAATGATAGCCTAGCCACTTTGTATGGCAAATATAACTATGAAGAAGAGCTGATTAATCAGATCTATAAGTATGAGACTCATAGATTTACCATTCAGAGTTCTACTTCAAAAGCTTTGATTTCTAACACTTGTATCCAGGACAATGAATCATGTTGAAGAAGACACCAGGAACAACAGTGATTTTTTAACAGACTTGAATGCTGAGTTTCATGATAGAGCACTCCTAGCCAATCAGAAGATATTCTACAAGAGATCTGTAAGAGTTAGGTCAGCCAGAAAACCAATAGACAAGTCTAATGAAACTTGTTTTGCATGTGGAAAACAAGGACACTTTCAAAAGGATTGCCCAACCACCAAAACATCCTCACCATCCTAACCCTCATCAAATAAATGCTACAATAAACCCAAGTTTCATTCAAACCCGTCACAACAGCGTAATCAAAATAATGAAAATACTCAGAAAGACTATAGGGGCAAATACAAAGCTCTCAAAGCTGAGTTAGCCATTCTTACTAAGAAGATTAATGTTATGTCCAAGAATAAAAGTGAAAATGGGTTGTTAACTGAGTCATTTAACTAAGATGAAACCTAGACTTAATTCTTTCAGTAGTAGTTGGCATGGCAAGACTTTCGATGGTATTTCATCCATCTCCTTAGAAACTTGTATATCATCATCATCAATAAATGTTAGTTTTAAAGAATCGATGCTCCGGTGGTCGGGGAGACTCAAACCACAATATAGTCATTTTTAGAGAGAGAGTAGAAAGAGAAATAAAGGTGTAAAATAAGATGAAAAGTAAAATCATACAAGAGTTTCAACTCCTCCATGGAAGCCATGAAGGGGTATATATAGTCCATACACCTCACAACTATACAATAATGCCTATTCTAATCCCTGCGTATGTGACTATGATAAACTATGGTAATTCTGTAATGTCGTCACATAAAATGAAATCCTAACAATCTTCCCCCATGGGACGATATACGGAATTACTTACAATATTTTCCTAACAAGTACATAATGATAAAGGACAAGAACTTCCACAAAGCTTCCAATGCTGATGATGTCTTCTATGATCTTTGACTTCAAGTCTGCACTCCAACATGAATCATCTTTGTAGTACCTTGTAGGAGAAATAATATAATAGGCATAAACTAGGCAACCCATACACTTCTTGGTTAAGGAGAAGCTTCTGAATCAGCTTCCCCCTAATTCATGCCACATATTCTTTATTTAGAAGCTTCCAAAGCTTCCCCAAACTAGCAATCCTCTCTTGAGCAGTTTTAAAGCTTTCTTACAAGCTTAGAATAATTAAGTGCGCAACATAATTAGTAGGATACCACATCAAATATTACTCCTTCTTTTATAGTAAGCTTAGTGATTAACCGTTTGGGGAGACATTAACTAAATCAGCAATGTATCTTCTCAAGCTTGAATAATTCTTCTCACGACTCTTCCCCCTGGAAATTCAAATAATGCATACTAAAATTCACAAGATATCTCTTCCCCCATGTGTTTGAAGAAATGCACCCAGAAGCCATAAGTTAAAGCGCTGATTTTCTCTGCGGTTATGACATTTGTCTTCTTGGCATGGCCTAACAAAAAAAGATTTTCAAGAAAGATGAATTTTTCAAGCTTTTAAGAAAATAAAAGGCAAAGACTCTCGGGTGTATCTACTCTGTTAGTGCAAATATTACGATCCTTTAGTTTTAATAATGACAAACAAGTAACTTGTAATACATAACGTAAAATGTGCAAGTTACGCGTGACTACAACTCATCAACGCATACATTCATCAACACCTCTCGACGTCTCGAGTCTACTCATGCTTCAACAAATGGTACGAATATGTTTGTTAAGTTGCATTATGATCAACCCATTTAACAAACCATTGAAAATGATTAACAAGTAATTAATCACATTAGAGAATAGGAAAATATTAATTACTAGCTTAACTAGACAAGATCTTCCATTTTAGGAATAAATCTTAGAAGATCAAAACATATCTTTCAAAGTTAGACGTAATAGGTCATATTATTAGTGAAATAAGGACAAAACTAAGTAATTTCTTAATTAAGCTATTTATGAAAATATATCTTCTTAATCTAACCAAATCTACTAATATTTAATATTAAGTTAAGAAATATTTTATTTCTAGAAGCTTGTACTAATATCCATTAAGTACAATTAAGAAGATTTTGTTAAGATTTGTAGATAACTACAAAAGACAAAATAACACTAGTTTTTTTGTATCTGCACAACACAAAGATCCATCTTTAACATACGGATCCACCATAACTGGATCCGTGGATCCATGAAGGTCAAGATTTAGGTTTTTAATAATTAGCACCCATTTGCTTATCTCTTGACCAACTCTTTTCACAACCTTTCTCCCACATTATTTCACACATTTAGGGATCATTATAAACAAGTTTTTATAATGTAAAAACACAATTAATCATATCATCAAAACCCCAAAAACCCTTGATCATAATGCTTCTAACTTTCATTTGTTACAAGCATGATTCTACATGATCCTCCATTCAAGCAAGCTTAGAGATCTTGCCATTATCATCCACCACATACCTACATATATGAAGATCCATCACAACAAGCTAAGAGACTTGTCATCTTCATCAACAACATCATGCTTAGTGATCTTGATGTTTTAGATTAGGCTTTACATCCAATTGACAATTATGTCTTGGATTATTATTATACACATTTGTGTATCAATCATTATACAACAAACTAGATGTTAGGTGGTTTATGTGTTTAGGTCAAAAAACACAAAGTTTGTTATGTTGGGTCATAAAATATAACGGGTTTGGTTATACCCAAAGAAGGACTCGGTATTTAGCGTAGTACTAGATAAAGTGTAAGCGACGTTAGGTTGGTTTTACCTCGAAGTAGGACTTGCTATTTAGCTTAGTACCAGATAAAGTGTAAGCGATGTTGTATGGTTTTCTCCGCCTTAAAGGAGCTTGTTGATCTCGTGAAGTAACTCTCGAGTTGGGTACTCGGGGAGTGGAGTAGGGCAAAGAGGAGCTTCGTAGCCGAACCACTATAAATCATCGTGTCCGGTTTGCACTTTCTTTTACTTATCACTTTACATTTATATTTGCCTTTATCGATTTATATTTATGTTTGCATTGCATCTATGTTTGTGTTGTATATTGTGTTGTGGTGATATGCTTTGCTTGATGTTATTTAGTATAGTTGTTGTGGTATAAACTTGATTGGTTGTTTGATACAAAAGTCTTAATTTTATAAAGGAAACGTATTCACCCCCCCCCCCCCCCCCTTTACGATTCCACAATTGGTATCAAAGCCACGTCGCTCTAGTTTTCAAAACAAATGGTTTTAAAAATAGAGCACGGTCCATGTATCAAATTTCTTATCAAGCGACACATAATGTGAAAAGTTCTCTGTTTAGTACTTACAAGTTTTGTTGTTAAATATAAAGTGTTACAATAGCTTGAAGGTCTTTTAAAAGAGTCCCAAACAACATGAATAATGTGTCTAAAAGTGAAATAAACGTTTCTGCCAAAATTTCACCTCTTTTGCGACCTACGGATCCACCAAACCCTGGATCAGTCCATGTAGATCCGTCCATACGATATTTAGTTTTTTATCAAACTTAAAAATTTATAGAAAATAAACCGTGCATCGGATTTCGATGATTCAAAAACCAAAATTTAAGTATTTTGAGTGTACTTTCCAATGGAATTAGTCTCAATTGCTAATTTAAATTTTAAGTTTGTCAAATAAGCAAAATTTCATAGAGTGTCCAAAATCAAAATTTTGTTTTAGCGTAAAAAGTTAATTTTAACCTTTCCTTTCGAGTCGGGCACTTCCAGTTGGTTTCTTTTTGAAAGTTGGCATAATTTATCATTGGAAAGTAAATGTATTTTGCAAACTTACTAATGAGGAGAAAACTAATTTATTTACAAATAAAATCAAGCTATATATACATTGTTATATTTCATACACAAAACGAAGTGTAGTATTTATGTGTGTTATGCTAAATGATTATTTGTTCTACTTTGCATCTTAATATTGTTAATCAATCTTTAATATGCTTATTGCATTTGTAGTTGAGCTTCTTTGTTGATTAGCATAATCTCGTTATGTGTGTTATTTATTAGTGTTCATGTATATGCGTCAATTGATCTTATAGAATATCTCTTGCACTAAGTTGAGAACTTACTGTTGCATTGCATATAGGTATAGATCACTATGTTTACAAATGTTATATCAACATTTTGTAAATCCTATAATTTATGTTAACCCACATAGGATTGAGAGCTAAGCAAGTGTGTCAAACCTTTTGAAAAATATTGTCTTGCATGACTATCGTGTTACTAGTTTAAGTGATAAAATGTGTCAACACTATATATTAAACTCTTACATTTTACCAATATCTCAACAAGGTCTCTAAGTCGTGTCATCCTATTATCTTGCTTAAACATAGGTTGTCTAACCAAGAGAAAAGATCATAATAACACATTAGTATGTAAGAAAAGGAAAATGTGTTTTGAACTTAGTTTGTGCTTGCATTAGTCTAATTCACAATCACAACTAATAAAGATTTGGATTAAAATGAATATAGAAATTGTTTTAAATCCTAAATTTGAAAGCTTAACTTTCTTAGTACGAAAACACTTTCATCTTAAAGTTTTATCTTTGCATAAATTTTCACATTAACATTAACTTGAAGTGAAAACATTCACTCTAGTCAAAAGCTTAAAAATATCAGATAAACATGTAATAGTTTCGAAAATGATTCGTAATGCTTAAAAGATGACTAGGATAATTTTCATACTCTTTAAAATGTCAAAACCTATGCATATTGTGTTTGATAATGATAAAAGTTAAAGATCATTTAAGACTCAGATTGTTTAGATCTAATCTAAGATTATAAACATCAAAGATAAACATTACGTAGCGGAATAATAATAATAAGAACAATGATGCTTTTCAATGTTTTCTTTATTCATCACAGCCTCAAATGATTCTTGAGGCTAAACACTAACTAACTATTAGCTAAATAACTATTAACTAACTAACTACTGTGTACACACACGCACACGTTTACTAGACTCTCATTGGGAGAGCTCTATGTTTCTGGATTTACTATACCAGACGCCTAATACCCTTTATATATAGGGTTTACAAGAAAACCTAGAGTACTAAGGAAGCTATCTTTGATATCTTTGACTTTTCAATGCATATCTTCATGGAAATCTTCCAGCTTTTAATTCTTCCATATATAGAATACCAAAGTGTCATTTAAGCCCTTATTATTTCATTCGTATTCATTTAAGTCATCAAATCAATAAACCTAACAATCCTCCCCTATTTGATATTACAAAACTATCTCCATGAATGAAACAATCTTTAATGCTTCCCCTTGACTTATGATCTCCTTGAACATGCCACCACACATAATAAGCTGCAAATCAATAAACCTGTAATCTTCTTCCCCTTTTTGTAATCATCAAATAGGGGTCTTCTGTAGATATGCAACTTGGATCATAACAGCTACAAATCATATACCACAACTACAAATCCATCCTTCCAATACTTAAATTACCCACCATTACGCACAATAAGAAAAATGAATTTGAGTAGTAAAAATATAAACTAGCAGTAGTAATAAAGATCAGCAGTAGTAACAAAACACTTCACTTCAAGTGGTGCATGAACATATCCTGGTTAAACATTTTGTCAATAAGCTTCCCCTGAAACTCATATGTTATCCATCTCTTGAATCTTCAATTCTGTAGGCTCTATGTAATTATTACTTATGAAGAAAACTAAGTATTACGAACTTGATGCAGAAGTAGAATAACCCAAACTTATGTCTTATATCTTGTACTATCCGCGTAACTCCAAACTCATACCAAGACCAAAGTATAAGTAGATCGCAATCTCTTGACAAAATCCTCATCTATATGAGACACTGAGCACAACAATATAACTCCTTAAAAGTGATAGCAAATGTGAGCATTGAGGACCATAAGTTTGTAAATCTCACACCTTTGCTAGATTCGTTAAGTCTTCTTTACATCGTTTCTAAGCATGAACAAGTTATCTCTAAACGTTGTAAGCCGTTTAAGATATGATAAGAATACAAACCCAAATAATTCCACTTCAACTTCAAATAGGTGATAATTAATCTTCTTCGTAACCAATTAAATCAATGAATATGAGCCTTTTAAACGTTTAAGAACATGTAAACCAAAACAAAATCCAAACAGTAAACACCGAAAACCAAATCTTGTGTTTCTGTTTTATCTGACATCCATCATGTGTGTCTTGTCCCATATCAGACATAGCTAGCGGTACAAACTTTTATTGCCAGCGGTACTAATTTATCAACTGGCAGTATAAACTTTCCAATGGCAATACTAAAATTCAACAGACAGTACTAACTTTTTATAGCAGTACAAACATAATGAATCCCGTTAGGCAGTACAATGTGTAAACACTTTGATCCTTTTCATAAATGAATTCAATTCCAAATAATTAAAACCGTTAGAAACATATACGTACCCAACTTGAGTCATTGGGTGCGCCTTCAAATCCACCTTGTTAGTACCATGACAGTATAGTATCGTGACAGCAACATAAACATAAACCAAGAGCAAGCAGTATAAACTCTTTAAAGAAGCAGTACTAAAATTTTAACAATTAGCAACACTTTATTTGTCACAAAGCTATCACTAATCTGTCACTAATGTGCATTCTCCTTCCTCCCATGTTTTTAGCGACACTTAATTTGTCACTAAATTGTCGCTAATGTGTCACAAGTTTGGATTCTCCTTCTTCCCATACTATTTGTGACACTTTTTAATGTCACTAAACTGTCACAAATTTGCATTCTCTTGGCAGTATAAATTTGTAACAAGTAGTATTAAACATGAACGAGCAGTAGTAAGAATTCTTCAAGGAAATATTAAGTAGTAACCTTGGCAGTATTAACTGCTAACCTTGATCGAGCAGTACTATCCACGAATACACAAACCATCAACCTGTACCTATAGGAATTTTATCACTCAAATCCCACAATCAAAAATCATAACCTTCTAGTAGACATCATTCATCTTTTTCCTGCCTTCAATATTACACTATGTAACCAATTTTAAGATAAAAGAAGCGGGTTATCGGACAAAAACCAAACATCAGTGAACTTTGTGTCTTCATATCTGCTTGCGTCTTGATCAGTATTAAAAAATAGAACCAAAAACAAATCACGAATCAAGACCATGAAACCCTTATTATGAAGACCACGTTTTTATGCTTTTACTAAATTAGGGTTTGGTAACAAACCTTAGTTTCACCGAAATTACTTTTATTGAAAACAGAAAATACATACGAATAAAAACCTTGTACAAACCCTAGATCAAGAGCCACGAGGCTCTGATACCAGTTGATAAAACCTAAAGTATAGAGGGTAAAACAAAAGGAAAAAAAAAAAAACCTAGCTACTAGGAAAGCTAACTTAATTTGTATTAGGAAGCTAATTAAAACTAATTAAAACCTTCTTTTATCTTTGATATTCTTTGACTTTTCAATGCTTATCTTCATGGAAATCTTTCAGCTTTTAATTCTTCCATATGTAGAATACCAAAGTGTCATATTAATCCCTTGTTGTTTCATTCGTCTTCATTTATGTATATGTAATTTTGTAATCATCAAATCTAAGATCCCAACAGTTTTGACATCCATTTGTCAAATCTCATAGTCATAAAATGCGGCTATGGCTATAAGAATCCTAATAGCTCTAATGTCTGCAACAGGAGAGAAGGTTTCCTCATTAATTAAATCCCTAAGGGTTTAGTAATAGCCCTTCGCACACAAAGATGACTTATAGATGTGTACATCTACCAGCTACGCCAGTCTTACTTCTTAGAAGAGCTAGTTGCTACCAACGGTCTTGCCGTTAGGAGGAAGTTCAACTAAGTCCCAAACTTCGTTGTCTTTCATGGATTGCATTTCCACATTCATAGCATTCAGCCATTTATCAGACTCAGGGTCTAACAATGCAGCTTTATAGTTAGCGGGTTCACCGAGATCCCCTAACTCATGTTCCTCAGCATCGATGACTAAGCAACATACCCGATCTGTGGACTCGTATCCTTGTGGACCTAATCTACGAATGGAATGAATATCACTTTTTGAGGTTCATCTATTTCTATATCATCCTCATCATGATTTAAGCTAGTGTCTATAGAAGGATGCGTATCTTCTTCTTGAATAATTTCAAGATCTTCTAGACTCCCACTTGCTTCTTGAGTTATAAGACTATTCTCCAGGAATTCAGCATTCTGAGCAATAAGGACTTTGTTCTCGGGTGGGTAGTAGATAAGAATATCCCATTTGTTACCTTTTTTTGGGGGGGGTGGTATCCTATAAAGATACACTTAATAGACCTGGGTTCTAACTTGTCAGGCTTGGTAAGAGTATCTCGCTTAACAAGTGCCTCACAACCCCAGACTTTTAAGTAAGACAGCTTAGGGGCTTGCCCATGCCATACTTCGTATGGTGTCTTTTCAACCTTCTTAGTTGGAACCATATTGAGAATGCGTGCAGCAGTCTCAAGAGCATAATCCCAAAAGGACTTTGGAAGAGTTGTTTGACTCATCATGGATCGAACCATATCTAGTAGGGTTCTATTTCTCCTCTCCGACACACCATTGTGTTGTGGCGTGTAAGGAGGAGTACGATGGGCGATAATCCCATGATCCTTTAGATGATCCAAAAACTCTTGACTCATATACTCGCCCCCACGATCAGAACGTAGCGATTTTATGGTCTTACCGAGTTGATTTTCTACTTCCTTTTGAAACACTTTGAAAGTTTCAAACACCTCATGTTTATGCTTTAACAAGTAAACATAACCATAACGACTAAAGTCGTCAGTAAAACTGACGAAGTAGCTTGCTCCTTGTCTTGACATGATCTTAAATGGGCCACATACATCGGTGTGTATTAGTCCAAGTAGATCTTTGGCCCTTTCCACTTGATGTGTGTAAGGTTTTCTTGCCATCTTTCCAGACATACAAGAGACACATTTTTCAAAAGCCCTAAGGTCAGTTGAATTAAGAAGTCCATCATGTTACAACTTCTCAATGCGTTTTTTGCTAATGTGTCCAAGACGACAATGCCACAAAAGAGTAGAGTCCAAGTCTAACTTGACTCTTTTGTTGCTTTCAGCATACATAGAATTATCATTTGCATAAGAATTAGACAAATCAATTTTAAAAATACCATCCATTGGGATAACACTAAAATAAACCATGTTATTCCTAGAAACTTGAATTGTATTATTCACGAAGCAGTTAACAAAACCATTTTCGTATAAACGGGAAACTAAAATTACTCCTCTAGTAATAGAGGGAGCATAATGACAATTGTTCAAAACAATCTCTAATCCACTCAGGAGACATAAATGAAAAACGCCAATTGCTTCAACAGCTTCACGTTGACCATTGCCCACGTACAAGCTAAGAGCCCTCGGCTTCAGTTTCCTACTTGCCCTTAGACCCTGCATTGTATTACAAATATGAGTACCACAACCAGTGTCATAGATCCATGATCTATTAAGAAAAGTATTGAGTTATATAGTGAAGATACCTGAACCACTAGCTCCTAAAGCTGTGTTCTTTTTCTTCAGCAACTCGGCTAAGTACTGAGGACAGTTCCTCTTCCAGTGACCTGTCTCACCACACTCATGACAGATTGAGTCCTTGGCTGGATTTTCCCTCCTGGGTAGAGGGGGAATGTTGGGCTTGGGAGCATAAGCGAGCTTATTTTTCCCCTTATCTTGATTTTGTCCCCTAGCAGCCAGTTGGGGTTGTAGTTTCTTGTGCTTGTTGTTCACTTTTTGGACCTTACCTTCTCGAATAGCATGAAGAGCATGTGCGTTGTTTTTGGGCAGAGTTTGCTCATGGAGCTTTAGCATAGCATGCAACTCATTAATTATCTTCCCCATGCTGTGCATGTTGTAATTCTGCACAAAACTTTTAAATTCCTAGCGCACTGAGATCAAAATGAGACTCACTCCAAGGTTAAGTGACACGGGGTGCCCCAAATGCTCTAGATTGTCTATATAGCCCTTCATTTTCAAAACGTACGAGCTAACAGAGTGCCCTTCTTCTTGCTTGCAAGAGTGGAATTCTCGCACAGTCTGAAGAGCTCTTGCTCTCTCATAAGCATGAAGGTTTTCCAGATTTTGTTGGGTATATGGTTCCATGGTCATGAGCATGAGTTCAGCAATCTCTTTTGATCCTTTAATCCAAGTAGTATGAGCTGCAGTAATTTCAGGAGCAACTAGCTGACCCTTTGGAGCTATAGGAGCAAGAGAAAGTGGTTGCTTTAGATAATTCAACTTATCCTCAATTGATAGTATAATCCTACATTGTCGATACCAATCAATAAAGTTGGGTTCAGTCAGTTTTTGTTTTTTGAAGAAACCCATAAAGACCAAATTGTTAGCTGATAAGGTTGTCATCTACAATTAGAAAAAGTTAAAATATTAGTATTGTCGATAATTAAATTCTTAAAAGAATTAACTACCCAATTAATTATTAATAAGACTAAGATCCAACTTGACCTCCCACTTATTACTGGAGGTCTAACCAACGTGTAAATAAGTGGGGCAAGAGGTAAGCAACGAGTGTTAATTGCATAGAATGCAACTCTTAGTTTTATGAGACTGATGACATTAGTAACTCATATAGTAATGTCAAAAAAATATCTGGTCTCATCTTATGCCTCAGGTCCGAGGTCTGACCAGGTAACTTGATTTAAGTCCACCAAAAAAGAACGTGCAAAAATTGACAAAGGTCTGACCAATGAAAAAAATTCACCATGGGTTGGAAAGGCCCTGAGGTCTGACCAGAGAAGAAAATCGAAATGCACGTGTTCTAGTTTTTGGCTGGCATATACTTAAAATTTCACATAAGGGTATACACATAAATGTGACAAAATCGTGTACAAGAAGCATGCAAAACAACTTGTAGCACAAAGTTAAGAAAATATTTTGTTAACCTTTTTGGTATAGACATCATTATATCAAATGTTCTCGGTAGCTCCATTTTGAATGCACAAAGAAGTGGAGAAACAGGTCAGCGCGAAGCGTATTAAAAACTTAACTTCTTTTGGGAAACCTTAGTTACACCCGCCTTAAACTTCTCTTATAGTTTGTCCATAATGGGTCAGCTGCACTTCCAATTGACTAATGATGCTATTATATGTTTAAAAAAAACCATTTTGTTAACATTAGTTTTATAGTTGCCAATATAGTGGAATTATAAATTGATCAAACCCTATATTGTACTCCTACATGCTTCCGAAGACACAAGTAATTCCAATAATTCTCTCATATGCCGAAGCATGTAGTGGGGCGGGATAAGATTAAAGATCAATTCAACCTCATATTGCGCACCTAAAAACTAAGATTACACAAGAAATCAAATTTTATAGTTTATTTTCCATATTAAATTTGTCCAAAAACCCCCCGTTTCGCAAATAACACATAACTGGTCACAAGGAGTATGCTTATGTGTGTAATATTAGACATGTTCAATCCAAATTTCTCTATAAGTATAAGTCCGTTTTTAAGAGTTTCATAAAGTCTATTTTGCAAATATTGAGCATCACATGACATATCACATTAGCAATTAAAACAGACAAAAAATTAGAGTAGAAGTGAAGACTGACTCTTATATTGAAAGCAGTAAATCATATAATGCCTCGAGTTCTCAAAAGAGTCTTCCCCAATTGGAGAACTATAAGACTCTCACTAGGTTTTCTGTCAAAGTACCTATATCGCCACATCCATCATATAACATGATTTCGTGAGTCTTAAGGTCAAGATAAAATAAGAATAGAATAACATGGCAGCTTAATTAACATTTAATTTTAATCTATTCTTCTTATTATCAAGTAACATTAGTATTGATTCTAGGTGTTTATTCATTATTTATGGCAAGGATTGCATATCATTGCCATAATTTTCCAATAAAACAATAAATAAATCAAGATTTCATGCAGCCCTAGCGTGTTTAATATGTGTGTAACCCATAAAACACCAAACGAGATGGCTCGTGATGCCACTGTTGGGATTTAATAACTTGTTAACCATTAACAACCATGAGTACGCAGCGGATATAGATCAAGTAAGATGCATATGATTAACACACAAAAAATAAGCAAAAGGGAAACATAGGAAACTAACCCTTGAAGTCAACAACAAATGAATGAAACAAAGAGCTAGAAATTGCTTTCGAAACTAGTGGATAAATTTCCACCTCTATGGAATGCTCACACAAACCCGGTCCAACAATGCGGCCCGATGCTAGTCCAACTAACACGTATATCCCAAACAACCTTGTAATACTTAACAACCTGATCAATACCAAAACCCAACCCAATAGTTTTATTACCCAAAATCAGGAAGTAGAATTTGAGGGTTATCGGTCCAAATTCGGTTTCATTCACCCAATTTTGGTTGGATGCAATCGAGAAAATACAACAAATAAACCCTAAAAACGATTTCTTCGGTTGATTCCTCAAACTAAGATCCTATAAACTAAGGCTTTAGACTTGCTGGAGATAATTATGGGATCGCATTAACATAAGCAAAACCCTTTATAGGGTCACCAAAAATCAACCAACAAGGAAAAGAGGAACCAAAAAGCTATAAACCCTAATTGGGTTTGATAATAGTCGGCTAATTTGTGTAGAGGGAAGGGGAATAATATTACATGGATGGTTTAGTTCTGATCTCAGGTCTGTATGATCAAAGGGAAGGGTGATTTATAAATCCATCAATCACCTCCACATGGATAAGATAGAAACCACAAGTTCAACCTTAACATAACACTCCTTATCTTCTTCTTACACTAAAAACCAACCGAACCCTTGACACACACTAAATAACACCATTCCATTATGAAGCCGGTTAAAACAATAAGACTCCACAATTTCCTTGTCTTGTCAATTTAAGTCCTTTTAGTTCACAATAATAGATTTTTCATGAAATTAAAAAACGCATTCTAATTGTGTTTAACTAGTGTGCCCGACCCAAATAGGCACACACACTTCTAGTCGAGATAGGTAGTATCCCAACTACCATAATCCAACAAAATACATATGCCTTGTGTCAACAAAAAATGTATAGTAAATAATGAATTTAAATACATATGCATGTGTTTGTATTTATGGCTTATTTTGTTGTACATGTGGCGCGACTGAATCAAATGAATTGAAATGAAACGCGCCTAGTATTGTCTTTTTCACTTTGTGCTTGGTATTTTATGACTTACTTATTGTCGTTACATGTGGCGAGAACGACTAGTGATAAAATGAAACGCGCCATATATTTAAAACGCGCTTAGTATTTGTCCTTTTGTACATTGGATAACAAACTGCGTCTTCACTTTGTCATTTCTAGTATTTTGAAAGTAAGACGCGCTTGACATATAATTAGACGTTTAATGCAACTCACGCCATTGATTGTTTTTAGTAAATTTAATGAGGATTTTTCAAGCGCTTTACTTAAAGATAGACGTGCCTATTTAATACGTGCGAGAAACGATAAACACCTGATTAATATACGTGTTCTTGATCCAATGGAATACTTTGTACAGACCATTATCGTAATATATATGCGCCGTCTGTTTTTGGAACACCCGATCATAAAAGGTCCATATAAGAAATTTCCTCTAAATTGTTCCATGGACTCAAATCCTTTAAAAGATTCTGTTGGTCCTACTTTTTCATTTAATATCTGATATATTACCACGAGACCCGTTTGACTAACTAATAACATCATTTGTACTTTTCAAACGTTATAAATCTTATTAGAAATGAATCAAAGATTTACAAGTGCACTCGGTTGTTTGCGAACCAACAACCGAGATATTTAATGACAAATAAAACTCGCATTTTCATTCATGATGCTTTGATCATAGTACTCAATGGGAGGAGAAACCTAATCCAATAATATTACATTGTAGTGTTTTTCAGTGTAAGAATCCTTTTGACCTAACACTATACAATTGCACAAAAAATCAGGAGGGGAAAGGCAAATCATCCAAGAGAAGCTTTTTATAAGTCCTAAGCAAATAGTGTATTTTAACTATTTGCTTTATAGCTACTAGTACCATACACTAAATAACTACTCGATGTAACCTGTTTTCTCGGACTGTTCTTCGCGGGTGAGATTCTACTTATTAGCATGTATACAGGACGATCTATCCTTCCATAAATTCTTACAATTGTCTTAAGAAATTACGAGATGATTCGCCAGGAGAGCAGTCAGTGAGTCCATTTAGCCAGATGTGCTCACTGACTCCATCATACATCGACAAAAAGATCCTCTAAATTAGTGACCTTGGTTGATATCTTATCTTCCACGATTCGTGAGCAGAGGAGATCCGCCTAAGGTTAGGAACGAGATCTTTCTTTAGCCTGAAGAAGCAATCAATGAAGGATGACTAGTCTTAACTTTATTTAAGTTCTCATAGAGGCAAATATCAGTTTTTCTTACTTTAGAGATATTATCATAGCATACCTGCGTACAAGGGAAATTAGGAGGCTACTGAAGTTGGCTTCTCATACACATATAGTAAATCTCCCCCTATTTGGATAAGTATTAGTCCAGAGATAGCACCGTAAGGATCAATAGAGCATAAGTGAGAGCCAAACGATGGATGGGTATACTGGCTTAACTCAATAATAGTAATTCGAGTATATTATATCTACAAACACAAGTTACAATTAAATTAGAGAAAGGAAGTACCAATAATAGATAATCTAAAAGCAAGTTTATCACTGATTCATTTTGTGGTTTATTTGTTAAACATTTTCAGTATAGACCGGGTTTTTCTGATATGTTTCGATCTTGCTGACTCTATTAATTCTCAGGCGTAATCATTGTGGCGGAGAGGAGAGATGGAGCGGTGGAAGATCTCTCACAACAACAACTCGGAGTGAGTAGGAAAAGTACTTAATGTTGTTATTTTGTGTGTTATGGGGGGGAGGGTCGCGGAAAAAAAAAAGAGAGAGATAAGAAAATTCATGAACAAAAAGCCTTGAACTAAAGAGAAGACATCATCTGACCATGTTAACAACGATAAACATACAAATGATCAGAAAGTTTTATTCTATATGTCTATTTGTTGTAACTTAGTATGTAAGAAGAAGCCTTTATGCTCACTTACTGCTAATTGACTTAGGCTATATTTCTATCCAAATAGGGGGAGATTGTTGGGCCAATTCAAAGCTTAATTGTCCCTTGTACAGGATTTGTATGAAATACATCCTAAGTAGAAAACAAGTCGCTGAACTTAAATAAGTTCAGCGAGTCATCCTCAAGACGTTCTTCAGAGTCTAAAAGAAAGACTCGACCTAACCTTAGGCGGACCTCAACGAGTGAAGAAAGAACCAAGATCAGGATGATGGAGTCAGTGAGTATTGGCAAATGGCTCACTGACTCCCGAAGACCATCTCTAATTAAGACTAAGAAAATTGGAAGAACTACGCTAAATGTCAAAAAGCAAGAAGACAAAAAGGTACATGAGTAGTTATAAAGTACTAGGTAGCTATAAAGCAAATAGTTAAAATAACTATTTGCTTTAGTACTTATTAAAAGCTTCTCTTGGAAGCTTTGCCTTTCCCCTCCTATATATAGTGCACACTTGTATAGAGATAGGTACAAAATATTCTTACACAAAACACACAATTAGATATTATAGTGATAGGATTCTCCTCCCATTGGTTCATGATCAAAGCTATGAACAATGAGAGTTTTATTTGTCATTAAATATCTCGGTTGTTGGTTCGCAAACAACCGGGTGCACTAGTAAATCTTTGATTCATTTCTAATAAGATTTATAAACGTTGAAAAGTACAAATGGTGTTATTATTTAGTCAAATGGGTCTCGTGGTAATATATCAGATATTAAATGAAAAAGTAGGACCAACAGAATCTTTTAAAGGATTTGAGTCCATGGAACAATTTAGAGGAAATTTCTTATATGGACCTTTTATGATCGGGTGTTCCAAAAACAGACGGCGCATATATATTTTACGATAATGGTCTGTACAAAGTATTCCATTGGATCAAAAACACGTATATTAATCAGTGATTATCGTTTATCCACGTATTAAATAGGCACGCATCTTTAAGTACACGCGCTTGAAAAATCCTCAAAAATTACTAAATACAAACAATGGCGCGAGTTGCACTAATGTCTAATTTATTTCAAGCGCGCTTACTTTCAAAAATTCTATGAAATGACAAATTGAAGACGCATTTTGTTCTCCAAATGAACAAAAAGACAAAATACTAAGCGCGTTTTAAATATATGGCGCGTTTCATTTTATCACTAGTCGCGCCACATGTAATGACAATAAATAAGTCATAAATACAAACACAAAGTGAAAAAGACAATACTAGGCGCGTTTCATTTCAATTCATTTGATTCAGTCACGCCACATGTACAACAAAATAAGCCATAAATACAAACACAGACATATGTATTTAAATTCATTATTTACTATACATTTTTTATTGATACAAGGCATATGTATTTTGTTAGATTATGGTAGTTGGATACACACCTATACGACTAGAAATGTGTGAGCCTATTGGGGGCACACACGTTAAACACATAGAATGCGTTTTTAATTCATGAAAAATTCTAAATGTAAACTAAAGGACTTAAATAGTATGATAGTCCTACACTTTACTTATAAACCCTTTTTCATTTCCATTTTCTAATTAAAAGCCGTAGCTTATCATTAACTTTTAAGGGCTTGTCGTTTCAGCTTATTTTTTGTTACTATTTTTATAAAATCAAGCATACTTTTTTACACTTTATGTAATTTTTCTAGATATTTATAGTTTCATTTACTATTTTTAAATCATTTTTCTTTATTAAAAACTTTAAAAAATCATAAAAATAGAAAAATAATAAAAAAATATAATTCTTTTTTAGAAAATTTTCTTTTATCATGTAGGGCCTAGGAAAAATAAATTTGCATCCATAGGGTTAATATTTTAAGATTTTGTTTTTTAAAGAACGGGATTTCGTTCCCGTTCCCGTTTTCTTCATTTTTCAACTTGAAGTATTCTCGTTTTAGGATTTCCTTAGCCTTTCCTTATAAGTTAGTAAAATAGGATTAGGAAAATTAGAAAAATCATTCTAGGTTTAAATTTAGATAATTTAGGTTTCATTTGTCGTGTTTCTTAAATTCCCGTTATTGATTTCATGCTTAATTGTTTTCCCTTGCATGTTTTATTTGATTTTAATTGTAGAAATAGGTAAACAAATCAAAAATCTTCGAAACCATTCAAAACGCTCGATCACGGACTTAACCGATTCTCAATTCACGCTTCGTCGAGGTAAAACGACCCGGGAGGTTTTTGAGACAACTTTGGTTAAAAGTTTGTTTCTAGAACCCGACGAAAAATACTTACTATACTATTATTTGATATAATCCTTATATACTTATATATTATATTATATATATAGTGTGTTCAGACACGTATCACTTAGTCAAATAAACTAGCTTAGTCAAGTTTATAACGGTTAAAGGACAAAGCTAAGAGCTCAACACGCTCGATCGAGTTAAAATTTATTCTTGTTCTACCCAGCAGGAAAGTCAAACATCGTAACAAAACACTTATTTTATTTTTGAAATTTTTTTAAATTTTTTCATTTTTTTGGTATTTTGGTGGTAAAAACGAGATTACGTGAAAACAACGACTGCAGGCATAATCAAATCGATAGATCCCCCCATACTAGAACTACACATTGTCCTTAATTTTTTAAGAAGGGTCTCTTCGTAAATCTAAAGCCGTTTATTAAGTATGCTCAAAGATAAACGTTAGTCGATAAGATTTAGGATATTGGATTCCCAACATCATGCTAAGGATTGAAGCTCAAGTGAATGAAGGACAAAACCACAAGCACGAGAGTCTTCATAATCCGGGGCAATCCTGGACATACAACACAAAACACGAAACACGAGAAAGGAAGAGGCGAACCTCCTCACGTCACACTTATTCATTACTACTATTATAATTATATTAGGATAAGCATGGGTTGCCACCCACGAAGCGCTTGTTTATTAATGAGTCACTAAGCTTGACTCGTCCCCGAATTTAGTTGTCCATAGGGAAAGTTTGGAGATCCGGGACAACCGTCGGTGGTATGTCCCTTCCAAAATAATGCTTGAGTCTATGACCGTTCACCTTGAAATTTGGCCCGTCGGTTTGAGATAACTCGACGGTACCATAAGGGAAAACTTGAGCAATGGTGAACGGTCCGGTCCAACGGGTTTTGAGCTTGCCCGAGAAGATCTTTAATCGAGAATTGAAAAGAAGAACTCGATCACCAAAGTTGAAAAAGCAGTTTTTAATCTTGGAGTCATGAATCTTCTTCGTTTTCTCTTTGTAGATTAAAGAGTTCTCGTAGGTTTGATCCTGGAGTTCATTTAATTCATTTATTTGAACTTTTTGATGATCACCCGCGGTCTTGAGGTAACAATTGAAATGTTTTAAGGCCCAATAGGCCTTGTGTTCAAGTTCGATAGGAAGATAACAAGCCTTTCTGTACACCAGCTTATAAGGAGTGCACCCAATGGGTGTTTTGAAAGCGGTACGGAAGGCCCATAAAGCATCATCTAACTTGTCGGACCATGAAGCATGGTTTTCACTTATGGTCCTTTCCAAGATACGTTTCAAACCACGATTTAAAACCTCAACTTGCTTACTCGTTTGTGGATGATACGCGGTAGAAAGACGGTGAGTAACTCCATACTTAAGCATGACCTTTGCAAATTGGTCATTGCAAAAATGAGTACCGCGATCACTAATAATAGCACGAGGAGTTCCAAATCGGGCAAAGAGAGATTTCAAGAATTTTACGACAACTCGGGCATCGTTAGTGGGGAGCGCTTTTGCTTCAACCCATTTAGACAAGTAGTCAACGGCCACGAGAATGTACTTGTTCCCTCGAGAAGACGGGAACGGGCCCATAAAATCGATGCCCCACACGTCAAAGATCTCGCATACTTGAATTGCATTTTGGGGCATTTCATCTTTTTGCGAGATTTTGCCTTGACGTTGACAAGCGTCACACCGTGTGACCAAGTCATGGGCATCTCGGTAAATAGTCGGCCAATAAAATCTGGAATCAAAGACTTTTTTAGCGGTGTAGTTGGCACCATGATGTCCCCCGGTGGGTCCATTATGGCAAGCCATGAGGATATCAACGGCTTCTTGGCCGTAAACACATCGTCTAATCACTTGATCTGCACCAATTCTAAACAAGTAGGGGTCGTCCCAAAAGTAATGCTTTACATCTTTAAAGAATTTTTTCTTTTGTTGGGACGACATCCCTTTCACAATAAAATTCCCCGCATGGTAGTTTGCAATGTCGGCAAACCATGGGGTACTAGAATCACCACGAAAGGTAACCATACCAAGAGTCTCGAGAGGAAATGTTTCGGTAATTTCCTTGTTCTCGAGAACATCTTGGTGGGGATTTTCAAGTCTTGATAAGTGGTCGGCCGCGAGATTCTCCGCTCCTTTTTTATCACGAATAATGACATCAAATTCTTGGAGTAGGAGAATCCACTGGAGCAATCTCGGTTTAGCATCTTGCTTGGCAAGAAGATATTTGAGAGCCGAGTGGTCCGTATACACTATGGTCTTTGACAAGACTAAATAAGGCCGGAATTTCTCGAAAGCATATACCACGGCTAATAATTCTTTCTCCGTAGTAGTGTAATGTGCTTGAGCATCCGTCATGGTCTTACTAGCATAGTGTATAGGCTAAAAATGTTTGGTGGTATGTTGCCCTAAGACTGCACCTACCGCGTAATCACTAGCATCACACATAATTTCACCCAATCGGGGACAACTAAAATCGAAGCTTCGGTTAACTTCTTCTTAAGTATATTAAACGCTTTAATACATTCTTTCAAAAAGATGAAAGGGGTATCTTTTTCAAGAAGATGGGTCATCGGCCGGGCGATTTTAGAAAAATCTTGAATAAATCGACGATTGTACCCGACGTGACCTAAAAAACTTCGAATGCCTTTAACGGAAGTCGAATGAGAGAGTTTATCTATAACATCAACTTTAGCTTTATCAACCTCAATCTCTGACTTTGAAATATTATGCCCTAGAACAATGCCTTCTTTTACCATAAAATGGCATTTCTCCTAATTTAGAACTAAATTAGTGTCTTTGCATCGTTTGAGCATTTTGTATAAATAGGAGAGGCATGAGGAGAAAGAATCCTCAAAGACCGAGAAATCATCCATAAAGACCTCCATTGTTTCCTTGATCATGTCATGGAAAATGGCCATCATGCACCTTTGAAACGTGCCTGGAGCATTACATAAGCCGAAAGGCATGCGTCGGTAGGCAAATGTCCCATAAGGTCAAGTGAAGGTGGTATTTTCTTGGTCTTGCGGGTCTATAGGAATTTAAAAATATCCTGAGAAACCATCTAGAAAACAATAGTATTTATTTCCCGCGAGTCTTTCAAGCATTTGGTCCATAAACGGTAACGGGAAATGATCTTTACAAGTGGCATCATTTAACTTTCGGTAGTCAATGCATACACGCCATCCCATGACTAATCGAGTAGGTATCAACGCATTATCTTCATTTTCAATTACGGTTATACCACCCTTTTTGGGCACACAATGAACTGGGCTAACCCACGGGCTATCGAAGATAGGGTAAATCAATCCGGCATCAAGGAGTTTGATAACTTCCTTTTTGATAACCTCATGAATTTTTGGGTTAACCCTTCTTGATGTTGAATTGCCGGTTAGAGTCAATCACTATTAAATATTTTGATGCAGTACAAATATTGAGGTCAATGCCCTTTATATCAGAGATTTTACAAGCGATGGCACACTTATGTGACTTTAAAACCTTTAGAAGTCGGACCTTCTCATCTTCTTTTAAGTTTTTAGCAATTATGACGAGTAGTTTATCGGTACCCTCCAAAAAATCATACTCAAGATGAGAAGGTAAATCCTTGAGCTCAAGCTCCGGAGGATCATCAATAGAAGATTTTACGATTTTAAGTTCCTCAACATGAAGTTCTTTCGAAGGGAGAGGAGATGATGGATCATCGTTTAATAACTTCTCGAGTAGAAGTAGGTCTCCCTCCGGATCAAAGTCGGCATCATTAATTCCTGGTGGAATTGAATTATTTGCAAGACAAGCTTTGATTTCTTCCAAAATGAAGTCACCTCCCTTAAAATGAGTGAGAGAGGGGGAAGAAGTAGAAAGGATAGGATCTAAAGACAGAGTGGGATTGCCACTTGTTGAACTATCTGAAAATCCGAGCACTTCTTGAGCATACTCCTCACATGCTACGTCGATGACATCGATTCGATTAATCGACACAGCATCATTGTAGGAGTATCTCGAAGTTTGACCAACTTTGAGGTTTATGGGTTATCATCAAACTACGGCGAGTTAATTCTTCACCGAAAACATCATCAAAGGTACTGCCTTCCTCAAAAAGGGTATCTGAGAATTCACAAACCCGAGGATCGACAACATAATCAACGACTATGAAGTCGGCCGAAAAATAGAACTTTCTTACTTTTTACAAGACATCTTCGCAATAACCAGATGCTAGTAGTCGACTCGGTTGCAGTTCAAGAATCTTTTGAGTAGGAGTAAAGTACGGGGAGTGAGAGCTTTCTTCCATTAGAAAGAGGCATCAGTTATGCTTGCACCAAGATCGGGCTCAAGGCTAAGCATTCAACTATCTCCGAAAAATCTACATGGAATAAGAAACTTGCCGGGGTCTCCAAGTTTTTCGGGCAACTATTTTTTAGGATAACCGCCGAACAATTCTCATTCACCGGTGTTTTAGCTCAATGTCAAAACAAATTTTTCTTTGTATTAAGGAGACTTTTAACTAGAAGCAAATTACAGCACATGTAGAAGAGCATCTCCGCGAAACTGAGCTCAAAATGTAATCTCCTTAAAGATTTCAAAATTTTTGAAGCTACAGATTCTACAGTCATACGATTTCGAGTGAGCTTCTTGTTTGTTGGATCTTGCTTCAAATGCGACAAAGGTATCGAAGAAGCAATGATAGCGATTAGTGGTCTATGACGAGAATTAGGACACACAAGCATATATCACTCACTATTAACGCTCCGAAATTTACGACTACTCACCGGTCTTGAAAGCCGTTCGAGATTTGTGTTCTCAGCGCGCGAGAGGTACTAGAGTAACGAGACTTTTATCCTCTCTGTACACCTTCTGTGATACCTCTCGGGTTCACATCGCTCCAAACCTTCCTCCATAGGAGGAATGCAGATGAGTAGATCTCTAAAAGGTCACATTTCAACCACTAGCATACCAGATGACATACACTCTAGTATCTCTGATGATCGTTTAGAATCAAAGAAATTGATGTCTAGATAATTCTATCTGCGATACGATCAGGTCGCTCTTGGCTAGCAGCCGCGAGTGAGTTGCAGCTCTAGGAGAGGGCAAAGTAAACCGACCAAATCCCGCGAGCGACAAGCGGGAGAGGTAGCATCCATTTCAGAGCGAGCGTAACTCACACTCAGACTCACGCCAATCGATAGGCGAGAAGCTCAGTGTGATTTTTGTCTATTGCGAGCACATTCACGAGAATTACTTGTACATGTTGAGTGTCGGCACGTCTATACACAGTCTCAAGTTCTGGCATATGTAGTTAGGTGAGCGCGACATTGATTGTACTTTCACACTGTGACATTGTGACAACTATCTTATCTCTACGTCCCAGTAGATAACACAATTCAGTGAGTAGGAGAGAGTACGACCTTGATCTCTACATCGTCAAAGGAGCAACTGACTGTTCTGAGCGCTCGTCAGAGTGCGAATAGCTGTCAGACATAACAAAATGCGTAATGTCGAATTAAATTTCTCGTGTGTGGATTATAACCTTCGATTGTACCGGTTTAGAGCATTCTCTAGTCTTATCGACACACTTGGCGGTTTGAAGTGACAACCTACCTCTGATCTAGGAAACGCTCTGAGTCGATGGAGATAGAATACTCATGCTGTGAGGAATGCGTTGTCTCACAGCTCGTTGACCTTATGATTACTAATTGAGACATCAAGAGACATAAGAGAGAGCAGACGTGCGTGGTACTGGTATAGGATAAGTGCTTCGCAGTGAGTCATGCGAGTCTATTAAGGCATTTACAATGTTGCCATCATGGGATGCAAGCGACATTGGTGACTCTATAGGCATGTGCGAGTCATGACCACCCTCACAGAGTAGGAGCTGATTGCACAACATCTTACCTTCAACCAGACTTAGTGCTACTACGAAGCTGGAGAGATGATTCTTATAGAGTCACGAGGCATCCATAGCCTCGAGTCTACAACGTTCGTTAGACTACTCAAGTCAGACGACTTATCGTGCGGTGAAATGCGCGTATGGCTACAATAGCAAGAATGACATATCGTATCACGTTCTTGTAACAATCGGTTTGTTCCATGAGTTGCGAACTTTTGACTTATTTTCAATAATTGTCAAAGCATCTCGAGGAGTTTTAGTCAAAAGATTACACCTTAGCGGCAAATTCAAAGAATCTTGATCGGTTAGGATTAAAGCATTGTAGAAGGTATCAAGTTGATGCAACTCCGTAAAACCGTGATGTGGGCATGCACGAAAAAGATTCTTGAAACGGTCCCATGCCTCACAAAATGATTCATCAAAACGTTGTTGAAAATTTGTGATTTCATTCCGGAGATTTGTTGTTTTTGAAGGAGGAAAGAATTGGTTAATAAACTTGGAAACAAGATCTTCCCAAGTAAGAATAGAACGAGGGGGTTCTTTTTCGAGCCAAATCCGGGCTGCCCTCTCGATAGAAAAGGGAAAAAGCATAAGCTTAATTGACGAATTAGGCACATCTCTATACTTAATTGTGGAAGTAATCTTGTTAAACCAACGAATGTGAGCATGTGGATCTTCTTTCTCAAATCCGTAAAATTGTTTTGAAGTTACAAGATTTAGAAGACCATGTTTAAGCTCAAAATTCTCTGCGAGAATAGCGAGAATAACAATAGCATCTCCGTAACCCTTGGTGGGTGCTTGGAGTAATTCCGCCATAGTACGTTGATCGGCCATCGTAACTACAGAAGTCTCTTCAAGAGAAAATGGTTCGACTCTTTGCTTGGAAAGGTCTACGATTACGACGTTTCAGAGTCGTGGAAGATTCGGCAATTAAATTCGATGAAGAGCGAGTGTGCATGCACTAAAAATAAAATAAGAGAAATAAAAAAGAAAAATATTTTTGTAATGAATAATCAAACAATGTACGGTAGCTCTCTAGAAAAACGTACAAGATCGTAGGATCAACCCACCTTATACCTCTCTTATAGTTTGTAATCTAAAGGTGAGCCGATTTCACAAGTGACACAACGATTGATTTTGTTGTTTTTTTTTAATTTTTTGGTTTTTTAAATACTTTAGGAAATGTATTTTTCATTTTTTCTAATAAATCTATGAAAATAAATCGAGAAAAATAAAATATTTTTTGTATATTTTTTAGTTTTAAATGAAAACGATAACTCCACGAAGAAGGGTCTTCAAATACCAATCTTCAAACGTAAACACGATAATCGCACATACCTCCCCGGCAGCGGCGCCAAAAATTTGATATTCTTAGCTTTATAGCATATATAATAAATACTTAAATATATATTTAATACTAATAGCCAAAATATCAAATAATAAGAAGAGTAAGTATTCCGTAAGGTTTTTAAGAAAATTACTTTTAACCAAAGCAAAATCCAAAACCTCCCGGGTCGTGGTCCCAACGAAGCGTGAATTAAGAATCGTGGATTAATTTTGTGATCGCGTGATTTGAATATAGCAAAGATTTGGTTTTGATTCTATTTCTACTAATGCAAAAATAAATAAAGGCAAGCAATGATTAAAGCAATTAAAAATTTAAACTAAAACATTAACGGGAATTTAAAAACGCGACTTAAAAACCTAAATTATCAGTTTTTAACCCTAAAAATGCAAATTTAATTTATAGAAGTCCTAATTGATTAAAAATAATTTTAGAAAAAAGAATTATATTTTTTGACTTTTATTTTATTTTTTATGAATTAAAAACAGATTTAATCTAAAAATATTATAAAAAATATTAAACTAATTTATAAAAATCTGAAAATTTAAGGAAAAATACTTTGAACTATTTAGAACTTAAGAAAAATAAAAGGGTTTGACCAGCTTATTTGAATAAGCTGGAAATAAGCCCTTAAGGGCTGATAGGCTAAAAGGGAAAACACCCCTTAAATACCAAATGGCCCCAAGGTCTAACAGAAAAGACCCAAGGGCGCAGATGGTAGTGTGTGGTGTGTTAAAGTATTGGCTATGAGAAGAGGGAGGTCACAGGTTCGAACCTTGTGGCTTCCCTTTTTGTAAAATTATTATTTTTTATTTTTTTTAACAATAAAACTTAAAATTTCATTAAACTTAAAAACTTTTACAATACTTGAAAGAAAGTATAATAAGCTGATTAAAAAGTTGTAAAATATAATAAAAGGCTACTTTAAATAAATGACTACTCCCATATTGTGTGAAAACACACACTATTTATAGCCGAATTGAGAAGCTATTGATCCTTGAGGTGTGTTTCTTGTGTGAGTGCTCTCCAAGCCATAAATCTGAGCCCTTGAATCCTTCATTGTGCTTCTTTATCATGATCACAACCCTTGATTACCATCAACCAATCAATTGGCCTAGGATTGCCAACATGCTTGTCATTTCTTGGGGGAAAAGGTTAAGGATGATTTGTCTGTTTGCAGGGTACAAATTGAGAGGGATGGATGAATAGTGTGGATTTGGCGGGAAATGGTTTGGGGTATTGATTGTAACGGGTGTTAGAAGGAAAGGGTAACAGGGTTAGGAGTAAAAGAGGATGTAGAGACTAACGGTGTAACAGTCAGGGACTAACTGTGTTAGTCCTTAAGGACTAACGGTGTAATGTATTTAGTTATAGGCTAATGGGCTTTTGTTGGGCTTGGTTACTTTATTTTGGGCTTGGACTTTTATAAATGATTTAGGCTTATATCATGGGCTTTTAACTTAATAAATAAGCTTAATGGGCTGACTCGGCCCATTAACTTAGGTACGGGCTAACCCAATAAGATGCTTATGTCCTCGGCTTCAGCCTTTCACGCTCTTTCCATTCCCGTGCTCGATTTTGTCGATTTTGGCTTTGTTTTTGTCCTTTAGTGAATATCCGTTACATACACATCATAAATCACAAAACATACAAATACAATACATTTTTGATATATTTTGGTCATTTTAGGCTCGTTTTATTAGGTCAAAGGTATGTGTAATTAAGCATATACCAGTATATAAGTAGTGTAGACTATAATTAGGCTTATATTGTGTTTGAGTACGAATTTTCAAGAATTTCTTAGTAAATTTAAATTTTTTCAAATTAACGTACTCAAACACTATATAATTATCCTCAAAAATTAAAGGGGAGCATTAATATGTTCCTATTGCGGTTTGTTAATAAATGGACATTCTTTCCCCGAAAGCAGTTATATTTGAATCAATTGATATCCAAAATATCAAGCGACTTAATATTTTTGATAAGG